>JAOWBL010000003.1:9221209-9245443 GCA_028564865.1 Zenarchopterus dispar | reverse complement strand
ATTATTATTATTATTATTATTATTATTATTATTATTATTATTATTATTATTATTATTATTATTATTATTATTATCAACTCTGTCAACAATTAAAAAAACAATGTGTGTTTACAGTCACTTAGAATGACTAATAAACCCGACAAACATGTCATCAGTTGTTGGCAGCCACTTTAGCATAAACACAAGTGACATATCCAGGTGTTGTTCACCATTCTCACACCAAAATTAGTGTATAGATCTGTACAGAGGACAGGATCCACACCCACGGGTGAACTAACTGATGTGAGCCAGTTTAAACGTGAGTTACTGAAAACCTTTTTGCAGTTATCTGCATCCAACTGGAGAAATGTAAGAAAACAGGTTCGTTGCCTAGCAACCGTTGATCAGTTTGTTTTGTGTATAACAAATTGAAAATAAAATTTACTGTAGTCAGCCACATGTCGGCAACTTTTATTCATGTCAGTTATAGAAGTGTAATATAGTCATTTTATGGACTACACGTAACTCGGTTTAGAGTTTGTCATTTGGGACATTTAGGACCTCTAATTCTAGAAAGAATAAGGATCCTTTACCCCTTCATGAAACCGAGGAACACAGCTAAGAACTAGATTCGAGGGTGAAAACTAAAAGGGACTCTAATCTTCAAAAATCTTTTAACAGGATCGTTTAAGCCTCTTGCTCTAGTGGTCACACTCACTCGGTCGTCACCGACTCACTCGGGACCGAGTTAGCGTCCTCGCTGGCTGCCACGAGGCTGCAGAGAAGTAGATTAGGCAGCAGTGAAGAGTTCTTCTAAAAATCGCCTGAAGATATTCTGACATTTTTTTTTTGTCTGCATGTGATTATTGGAGACCATTTGGACCACCGTGAAGCCAAGTTAAGCACAACTTCTGTTATCTATTATAAACAAACAAACTTTTTACAGCCACCTTTAAAACCTGCAGGGGGAACTCGGTGAGGCTCGTTTCAGGAAGACTTGGTGAGACTTGGCAGTCAAACAATTAAAATCATTACCATTCAGAGAAAGGAAGAAAGTTAAATAGCTTCAAATTATGTCACTTTAACCAAATATTAACATATTCATTTTAATTCTAAAATAGTTTACTGAACTTCCCTCGCTGCAAACCTCACTTGATCATGTGGCCGTGTTATCAATATCAAAATACTCCACACCTCTAGACGACCTGGACCATATATTTTTTGAAAGAACAGCCAACTGTGTGGAGCAAAACAAAGCTATTACCTCCACTTAAATCCATCGGACCACACAAGCAATCTAACCAGAGAGGGTGGCAAAAACATAAAAATCTAAGTTATTGTGAGCCAGCCTCTGCAATCGAAGCACATTCAGCACTGCACTGGAGGTTTGACTTGTTTTATGAATGCCGAAGCTGGAGTCCTCTTTAAACGTTAAAAGCGTGATCTTCCCTGCTTTCTTTGATCGCTGTAGGCAGCTACATGGGAATGCTCTTCTTCACTCACTGCTCTCTTATCTCTCCGTTTCCCTGCAACTGTTTGTGTATCAGGAAACTCAAAAGAACCTCCCCGAGACAACACGCGCAGCTTGCTGAGTGAAACACAAATCATTCAGATTTACTCTGACAGATTAAATATGTCTACAAGTTTAATGTTGAAACTTTTATGACATTGTGAGGGGAGTTTTATGCTCCTTTGGCTGAGACTGAACATCTTCACGTCAGTCACAGCCTGCCTTCCTCCCTCCTCCCTGCCCAGCCCAGGGGGCTCCTGTTTTGCCGTTTGACCTTTCATCATGCACTCTTCCCTCCATCCCTCCATCTGCTTACCTCGAAACTCTTTGTCTCCATCTGATCAAAGTCACCTCCTTGTCTCCCCACGGACTCACTTTCTAGCCCTCAACTCACACGCTGTACTTTATAATTAATCAGCGCCAAAAGCAGCTTGTCCTTTTTGTCATTTCCTTCTTTCAACTGTGTCCACAAGTATCTATCAGCTGTTGGACAAATAAAAAAAAATCCTCCTCTCCTATACCATTTATTATGCAGCAAACAAAGATATCAAATTCAATTACAGCATCAGTTATGAGCAGCAGACTCTTCTTCTCAACATGTAAGACTCACTCGGCCCCAGGAAATCACTAACAGCTGGAAATAGTGCCAAGTGAAGGAAAGCATACTTTCACCTTGAACACAATCAAGAGCTTCAGCATTTATAAAAGTGAATATTGCTTGATTTAATTTGTGTCCCGGTGTGACAGCTATGTGAATGCTTGATCTTGGCCCATAAAAAGGAGGGATTTCAAGTTGAATGAGCTGCTGTTTTTGGTTCATTGTCATTAAAATTATTATTTTCTCTCTTTCATTCTTTTTATTCTTCTTTTTTTAAAGAATAAAACCGTCAAACAGACAGCCCTGTAACCATGACGATGCAAAAAGAATAAAAAAAACCCTGTGGGGAGCTTTATGGAGGCCAATGCATCTTACATCCACAATGAAGAAAGAATGCAGTTTTATAAACACACAAAAGAAAAAATTGCACATACAAAAAGAGATATTCTCCAGAAGAAAACACAGAGCGCCAGAGTTGAGCCATGAGCCCACATCCCACACACCCACAGGTTAAACCCAGAGGAGGCTGAATATACTTGATATAAAATGATGTTTTTCTCTATTGTGTTTAGAACCATAGTCCCTTAAAATTATTTTAAAATCTCAACTTCAAAATGCTGCATGTTTCACTGAGCTCACTGATGTCACTTATTTAATGTACACAAAAAGTCTCTAAAAGACACTTGTAACTCAATGGGCTACTTAGAAAACAATGAAATATTATTGATTTATATATATATATCACTACAGAGTAACATTGTGGATGTAATTTTGAGATTTAATGTGTGTGTGGGTGTAATTTAATTCAGCTACATAGCACAAGAAAAGAATTGTTGATCATTATAAATCTCAAAATTACATCTACAATGTTACCCTCTAGTGACATTTTGCAGATCAGACGATATTTCTCCAGCTGCAGACTGGGCGAAATGTTGGAATAAAGTGCAAAAAGATTAAAGGAAAATGGCTAGGTAAAGAAAGGGTAACTTCAAATTTCTTAATTTTCCATTTGTGTCAAAATCACCCAGAGAAAGAAAGATTTGAATAGGTGAAAGACACCAAAGTTTTTTTGTTTTGTTTTGATTTGCAGTAATAAATGAAGAAGAGAACAAATGAAGCAGGCCTGAGAAAAACCTTCTCTGAAAGTGAGAAAAGATACAAAACAAAGTTGTGGAGACGGCACAAATGACAGCAGGGGATGAACTGGAAAATACCTTTGACCAGATAGCCAAAGTAAACGTTTCAGTAAAAGTGAGAAAAAAACAAAAACAAACCCGCCACTTGTAATTTGTTGACATGAAGCAGACACAGACCCGAGACCTGTCCAGGGTGCACCCCGCCTCTCAGCCAGTGACAACTGAGACAGGCTCCAGCCGCCCCCATGACTCTGAGCAGGACGAAGCGGGAATAGAAAGTGGATAGATGGATGGATGGATAGATGGATGAAACAGATGCACACACAAGTGTTTGCTACATTACTTATAATGATTCAGGCCAGAAAAAAAAAGTCATACATCTTTCAGCCAGAATTATTTTAAGAGATAAAGCGTGATTTCTTCGCTAATCACACATCAGCTTTTATCCCCACCTGACGCATCCACTCTCCTCAGGGCCTGGACTTGACCAGCATTCACACCCTTCACATACAACGAGTCAGTCGGCTCTAAGAAAAGCGCTGCATGAAGAATATCAAGGAACCAGCTTCACCCCCCCAGGTTGTGTGGAAATGTCACCTCTCGCTGCATCACAGGTGATATATTTGGAAAGGTGTAGGCAGCGTGCTCACACAGCCAGCTGGATATTGAACGTTTAACTCCACACAGAGTACACAGTTTCATTAAATAAACTCCTCCACTTGCAAAAAAGACAAAAAAAAAGACATTACTGTAAACAATTAAAGTTTTGATTTTAAAAAATGAATATGAAGAGCCTGGTTGCCATGACACACGCTTGATGACTGACAGTACTCACGTCAGTGAATCTGGGCAGCAGGTGGAAGGGGATGAGGGCTTTCGGGTCAGGGGAGGGCTGGTTCCTGCCCAGCGTGGGACGAGCCAGCGGTTGCAGAGCGCTGTGACACACATTACCTGAGAGACAGCACAGCAGGGAGGAAGCAGGCCGGAGATGAACATGTGGAGCAACTTGATCTCTTATAGACGATGACAATAATGTCAATAGCGAAGCAGAAAATGCAAAATTTTGTGCCTGAAACCTTTCCACCTTTGTTAATTAGTTGGGTTTTGAATTTAGCTTTTACCTTTAAAATATAAGGATTAATGTATTGTTTACACACTTTATAATACATTTTCTGACTGTCATAATAAAATAAAACCTATCCTGTAGCCCACTCAGACTATAGATTTAATCTTCACATTGGGCTGACAAAAACAAACAAACAAACAAAAGCCCTTAACACTTACTGTAGATGACTACAGTAGGATTTACATGTTAAAAGGCTAAATTGCAGAATATATATTAAGCAACTTAAACATGAATTAAACACTGATCCATAGCTAAGCCCCTACCTATTCTCAACACTGCATACATTTTTTTTTTAATTTGCTTAGAGGTATTTCTCACACACAAGTAAAATAACTTCATAATCAAATACAATATCAGATCAAGACTGAGGTCTCTCACACACATACACACCCAGAGTCCCCTGCGATAAGCGTCTTGTTGAGTCTTGATTGTGGAGCGTTCACTTGCATGCTTTGAACTTGATTACAGTTTGATTCCCAGCGCGTATGCGTAATCATCGTCATGAAAATCAAACAACACCCATCCGCTACGCTATTAGCCTGATTGCCTTTAAACACACGCGCGCGCGTGCGCGCGCGCACACACACGCACACACACAATCACAGTGTGTCAGTGCGCTGCATGTAACTTTGCGTGTACTTGAGCTGAGCATTTGCGCAGAAAACTTATTAGATGCACAAACATCGAGGTTCCGTGAACTACACATTCATCATATTAACTCACATGTCACATTTGAGAACCAGACTGTCACATCGGTCATTTCCAAACTAACTCGTTTAGGCGTTTTCTTCCATTTTACAGCCCTGTGAGGAATAGTTTATATATTCAAAGCATAAAAGTGATTTTTTTTTCTTTCTTAATTTTGGGGCTATATATTTTTTGCAGACCGTATGGACTGCCAATTGTTAAGCTGTCTTCATCTGTTTTTTGAGTTTCCAGCTTAATTATCTGCACTTCAACTGTGCAGGTGACTGACTTCACAAAGCTCGTATCTAATGAAACATCTATGCAACAAGTGACACCGCAATTATCGGCTCAAAAAAACAAACAAACAAACAAATAAATAAATAAATAGTGCTGCGCTTACGTACCAAAATACATGGCGGCACCGAGTGAAGTCCGACTGTTCAGGGTCTGATTTGAGTGTTTCTCATCTCTAAGGAGAGATGAGGCTTCCAGTCTTCTCCTCAGCTCTCCCTGGTCTCTGCAGCGGAGCTGCGGGCTGCTCCTTCCCATCTGGATTGTCTCCTCCTCCTCATGTCGCTGCAAATCTTGTATAGATCTCCCTCTCAAGCTGCATCTCCTAAAAATCTGGTTTGAATTGGTTTAATAGAGGGAAATTACCTTAAATGAGTGTACACTACCACTCTGGGTTGCTCTCAGTGCCAGCACACACACATCAAAAAGCAGATTTGGATTTTGTAGTGAGGAACTCAGTGACAGATTACAGCAGAATGAAGGAAAAAAGAAAAAAAAAGACTGCAATGTTTGCAGGTCTCCCTCCAGTGCTGCTGTATTTGGGAAGAAGTGGTGTGCTGCTCTTGTGCTTCTGTAAATGCTTTCCCATCCTCACTTCTTTTCCTCTTGAGTCCACGGTATTTTTAGATGCATCCTGGAGCACGGAGAGGAAACTACACAGGACACATACAGTAACAGCGCAGTCCCGTTTAAAACCATCACAGACAGCACAAATATGTATATAACTATTCAGACGCTCTTGTTTTCCGTTTCTCTTTTTTTCCCTGACTTGTATTATGCATGTATACTTAGTTTACATGTAGTGTGCATGACCAGCGTGACCTTGCTTCAACTTTCCTGTCCTCTTATCCAAACATGATTCCTCCCCATATCTAAAAAGTGGCCAACAACGTGTTTTCCCACAATCCAAAACTCCTGGGAGACTTATATCAGGAAGGCTGTCAAATTCAACAGCTGCGTTCTGCACAACTAGGCCAGAGCCTTGCAGTAAACCGACTCCGTGAATCCAGCAGGGCAACAGTGTGTGGGGTTCATCCGTAAATAAATGCTTTACCTCCATCCCCTCCTGCTTGAGCCACCTCATCTGGACCGCACCTCCATTAATGAGCCACGTGGAACAAAACCGGAGCGGAGAAAAATACAGATGTGGAAATATCTGCTCATAAACTCAATTTCGCGCCCCTCTGTCACTTCACATGTTGCCAAGCCTCTTTGCGTTACTCTGAGAAAGAGCAGAGCTCGGCCTAGCGGCTGCGTATGATTGTCTTTTCTCCTCCTTTGGAAGGAGAAGCTGAAGAGTTCCTCCTGCAAGTTTCTGCTCAGTGACACATTCAGGAGCTTTTCGGTGTGATATTCTAATTTTAGCCGCTCTGAAATGTTGGCGTAAAACTTTTTGGGCTGGGTTAAATAAAGTGGTAGTGGGTTTTTAATTGCAAAGAAACCTGTAAAAGAATAGGATTTAGATAAATAAAAGAAGAAAAAAGAGGCTAGTGTGTGTTTGCCTTTGGAGGAAGAGATTCAGTCAAACGCAACATGGCAGACTAACGTATAAATGGTTAAAAAAATGTTTTGGGTTTTTTTTTTAGCAAAGTGAGCAAAGAAAAACAGTCTTCTTACATTTTGTCTCCTGAATAAAATCAGTAGTCTCTCCGCTTTTTTTTTTTTTTGGGGGGGGGGGCAGAAAGTCTGAACTCACTGCCGCCCATCAGCTCACCTCAGATTTGATTGGTTGCCATAACAACATCACCATGGTAATGAGCATGCATTGACTTGGATTCTATTTATGTGATGCTGTGAGCTGACACTGAAACGTTCAAATGTGTGTTCTGTGCTGACGCTCGCCGACAGACAGACGCAGGGGGGACGGAGGACTGCAGGCTGCTCCAGCGGACCCCGGTCTTCGCAAGTTGGAGCCTCTCACACCTGCACAGGTGGACCCGCTTAAACAATGCAAAGCTGACTGCTGGTTCGAGAACTCTGACATGAACTCCATCCTTCAGCAAACCTTTGTTTGTGAGGCGCCGTGACCTTTCTGAATGAAAGTAAACACAACACCCCGTGCCTGTACACCTCTGTCACTTCTCCGTGTAATCTCAGTGGGACTTTGAAGTCACTGAACTACTTGCAGCTATCTAACCTAACCTCTTTTTCTCGTCTCTTTTCTGCACTAAATTTGGCTGCCATCAGGGTCGGATCCAAGAGCTCCCGAGCCTTCCTCTGCCCATCTGGGCTTCTTTAAAGGTCACGATCCTCAGGGACTGGGCCTCATCTGGTATGGATGAAGGGGAAGGTTCAGATGTTCTGGGGATATGTTGATTTTTGAGCAGCTGAAGACCATACTTACTTTTATTTCCTCAAGCTTACCGCATTTAGCTATGTTTACGTGATAAAGCACAGCTCACAGTTGTCATTTCCTTTAGTAGGAGGTTCTACTAGCTATATTTGGACTAATTTGGGACTCCAGGATTTTGTTTTTTCCATTTAGTTTGGATTTATATTTGCTTTTGGCCAGTACGGTCCACATTGTTAATGTGCCATATTAATTTATTATTATTATTTAACAGCATGTTTTAGATGCTTAGAAATAATTCATTTATTCTTTCGCTGCTCAGCCAGCCTCATAACGCTCCCGTGTTGTTGCTCATGGCACTCGATCACAGCCAGTGATGCGGAGCAGAAAGCTGCCGTCGAAGGTCTTTTTCTGGCTGTCCAGAGGAAAATTACGGTTCAATCCCACGACAGAAGTCGGCAGAGGGATCGCTTTAGTCCACAGACCCTTTGAGTTGCTGCATGGTCTCGACCTCCTGAACCACAGCTGCCCAAGAAAGATCTGGAAATGTGGTATTTCAAGATCTTTATATCTATTTATTGAGAAACAGAGTAACAGATGGAAAATCAACAAGGTTGTTTCTTTGTTGAATTATTGTTTTATAATCCCAGATATACGCAAACAGACATGGGAAGTAGAAATAAACAACAGGGAATGAACTCTGCAAATCTGGTTAAGGTAGAAGCGACACCAGGAGCCAGTGGAAATGATGATTTAATTTATTGATAGGTCTTTAGAGGACTCGTCTCAGCGGGGTCAAAGATCACAATTAAACCCAATACAGATGCTGGGAGTTCTTGCAAGGTAAGACTCAACACACGAACAAATCGCAGGAGGCCAAGACGTCGTAAACAGCAGATAAGCAGATCCACGCGGGGGTCAGAGGCGCCACAACTTTAACATCTGAGTCATGCTTTTAGATGCGCTACTTTACAAGCTACACATGTCTAGTAGCTCGGCGGTAATCGCCATCACATGTATGCGTTAAATCCAATTCTTTCCAACCACAGTGAGAGTCAGAAACACATCGGCCCACAGGGAGGAATTTGTGAGAATCTGTGAAGTGTTTAAAAAAAAACAAAACAAAGAAAACATCAGTCGAAAGAGCTTGTGCTTTAAAACAAAACAAAGGGGCGTTTTTTGTTTTTTTTAATCTCTCATTTTTGAAGGGTGACGAAGGGATTTAATCTCTAGACTCGGGAAGGTGGAGCAAGATTTACAGACTTCATGACCAGGTTTTCAACCTGGACGGCCTGCTCGGATTATTACTCCAGATGTCTTTCCCCAGACCATAAAAACATCTTCATTCACGGGATATAATTAAACATTTACAGCCTGCTGCAGAGCCTCCCTATCATATTTTTATGAAATAGACTTAATAAAAGCATTCTTGGTCTATTTCACTGTGGCAAAATCATCTCCGGGAAAGAAATCTTGCTTGGAGGGAGACCATGCACACGTACACGCATGCACATGCACACACACACACACACACACTCATACCACAGTAAAGACTCCTCATGCACATCTGTTAGCCAGAGATACAGCACTATCTGTCGAGAATATCATTAACTAGCACTGCTGTAGATTTATATTCTGTCAGTTGTGCCATATGAGCTCATCAAATCACTTATATGGCACCAACATCTTGTGTGTACACACACACACTGAGATAAAAGCATCTAATCTGTGAATTAATTAGTATTTGCAGGGAAAAGTGTAAATTATTTCTCTGGCGAATGAGCACGCTTGCCAAGAGGGCACAGAAGGTTGCTACCGTGATGGTAGCTCAGCACATGAGCGAAACATCTTAATGATTAATGCAATGAGTACTGAGGGAAATATGAGGGAGTATGTGATACAGTAGTGCTAAAAAGTAAGTTAGATTTGAAACATTTGCATTTCACAGCTTTATTACTGGGAAGTGAGAGCAACAGCGCTGCCATCTACAGGCTCAGAAGAAAACAACATGTTCTCAAAGTCAGGAGACACTCAGGGTTACATTTCACTACAAGTCATTGAGAATCCATCCATCCATTTTCTAAACCTGTTTTGATCCTGTACAGGTCACGGGGATCTGCTGGAGTGTATCCCAGCTCATTACAGGGGTACATCCTGGACAGGTGGGCAGTCCATACATAAAACATAATCATGATGATTTTTAATGTCAGATAAGTTCAAATGTCCCCATTCCCAGCAAACTAAAATGCTAGAGCATCAGTAATCCCCATCCATTGTCTATACCCGCTGGTTCCTGTACAGGGTCACATGGGTTTGCTGGAGCATATTCCAGCTCATTACAGCGGTACATCCTGGACAGGTGGGCAGTCCATCATAGGGCCACATACATCAACAAACAACCATTCAAGCCCACAACTACAGGCAATTTGGAGTTCTCAGTAATCCTAACATATATGTTTTTGGACTGTGGGAGGAAACCCACGCAAGCAAAATGAGAACATGCACACTCCACAAAGAAAGACTCCTGCCAGGCCGGGAGCTGAACCAGGAAGCTCCTGGCTGTAAGGCACCAGTTCTCACAACTAAGACACTGTGTTGCCACATTAATAATTGTTAAAAAATAAATAAATCAAAGAAAGAATGACAGATATCTGACTAATACCACATGTTTTCGTTCACAGAGCAAGACAAAGTGTTAGAATGAAAGACGACATGAACCGGACAAAGCAACTGTTGTTACCACCCATCCCTGCTCTCTTGCTCAGCTACTTAAAATTTTTAAAGTGTGAGCGTAAAATGAAGCAAATAACAGATGAAGTTCCTGATCAAATGGGAATTCTGACTTGCAAGCAGAGGCTTTTATGGTGATGAGTTCTGAGTTTCAGTCCAAGAGTTCTGATTGGCAGCTAATGATGCTCAAGGAGACCGAAAGTGTCACATTCTGTGTGACTCAGACTGAAATTACACTTCAACTTTGCTTCAGACCTGTGCTGTATAAAAATAAACCCAAACTCCAAATGAAGGTTCTTGAGAGCCACACAAAAAATCCTGAAAACATTTGTGGTTCTGAAGTGATAATTGCTGATAAAAATATGAGTTCAAAACAGAGCTGGTTGTGGGTTTCTTGAGAGATCTTCCTCTGAGTTTGTCCTGGGATCTACAGAACAGCTGAAAAACCCGAGAACAAGTACGCTGCTTCAAGCAAAAGAAAAAACTATAAATGAGCTGCCTGTGAGACTTGCATTGTGAGAAAGAGGACAGATTTTCCTCCAGTTTGATGAAAAATTGAGACCTGTTGAGTGACAACTTTGGGCTCTGACGCCAGATAAAGAAAAGTTTTTTTTCCTTTTCATTTTCTTCCACTTCTCTAAATGTCTGCTCTGTTTCATGGAAATTCCACCACACATTTCTACGTGAATTATTGATAACTCATCAATCTTTTCAGAAACTGTACAACACACGTCCAAGAAAAGTCCCAGCATCAGACGAGCTGGTTGTTTCGGTGTTTGAACCACATTTCTGTGCTGAACGGTGCAAGAATCAGTAAAAAAGCAGAATCTTTTACATTTTTTATTCCAAGATAATCCCAGGGCATCCTTTTATAAAATCAATGTAACTTTACAACACATCTCTAAAACCATAAAAAAAAGAAGGAAAAAAAAAGCACATTGTGCATCTGTCGTAGCCATCCGTCATTAGAGAAAATATTATGTATAAAATATGGATATAATTTTGAATTTACCTAACCAATGCACTCCAAACTGTACAGATTTTATATTCTCAAATATGCCTGAAAATCGCTCCGACTCACTCTTCAGACTATCGGCGAGGCTGAACACTTTAACAACAACAACCAGGCATGATGTCGGCCCAACACGGAGAAAATCTTCACGGGGCGGTATCCCGTCTGCTTAGGAGCTCTTGCAGCAGCCTCTGCGCTCCTCCTGAGCATCGCTGGCGAGTCCGGCGGGGCTGGACAGGGTCACGGCGCTGATGGAACCACGGGTCACCTCTCTGCTGGCCACCTTTTTATGGATCGCTGCAGAAAACGAGAGGAAAGATTTCAGGTTTGCATCTGACACAGTCTGCAAAACAAATATATATATACATATTTATTCCTCCCACTTTGTACCTGTGAGAACTTCGTTGAAAGCAGCTTCGACGTTAGTGGAGTCCAGCGCAGATGTCTCCATGAACATGAGCCCTTTCTTATCTGCGTTGGAACAAGATTTCAGTGAAAATGCAAAGATCGTGATCAGACATTTTTATAATACTGACTACAAAATCTGATCTAAAACATTACTCCTTTAACCTGCAAAGTCCTTGGCCTCCTCTGCTGGTACCGTCCTCAGGCTTTCCAGGTCGCTCTTGTTTCCCACCAGCATCACCACAATGTGGGGGTCCGCATGGTCGTAGAGCTCCTTCAGCCATCGCTCCGCACTCTCGTAGGTCAGGTGCTTGCTGATGTCATAGACCAAAAGTGCTCCCACGGCTCCCCTGTAATACCTGTGACCCCCCGCAGGTGGCGGAGACCAAGCACAGACTGGTTGGACCTTACATTCAGACAGGAAGCAGCTTTTAGAAGTTATATGATGACCTCAACAGGTGGTGCGGTAGTTAACGGCTTTGACATCAACACTGGGGTTTCGTTATTAAAGCTGTCACATCCGAGCCAGTCATCTCGAGCTCATTCTCACTTGTTTGAGTGTGCGTGTACAGTGTGTGTGCACCCACGCTGAGGTGATGGCCCTGTAGCGCTCCAGCCCCGCCGTGTCCCAGATCTGAGCTTTGATGATGTAGCTGTCCAGCTGAACAGTTCGCGTGCTGAACTCCACGCCAATGGTGGTGCGGCTGTCGTGACTGAACTCGTTCTTGGTGAAGCGGGACAGGAGGTTGCTCTTTCCCACGCCAGACTCCCCGATCAAAACAACTGAAAAGGACACAGACGCCTCATTCGTTTAGCCGTTTCATTTCAGGCTGCAGTAGATCTCTAAACCGGACAAAAATGAGCACAAATATGTCACTTAGCGCGCTGAAAGAGTAATGAATCGTGTATCATTTGTCTGATCTAGTGTGCGCAGACTTTCCGTCACCACGGGACACCTGACACCATGACGTCACGTAAATGTGTCAGATCTGCCCCGTAGCCGACTTCGCTCTGGAATGAATGAGCTGGGAAATCAGTGCTGGTTCATTTCAAAAACAGAAAACAGCCATACCAAAGAGCATTAAAGTAAAGCAGGAAATGTGAGAACCGTTCCTCTAACAGGTCAAAGGTCAAAAAGTTTACAACAATCACTTCCTCCTTTCCTTTGAAAGCGCTAAGACCAAAAGTGTCACCTGACGGCTTCGGCGTGTCAAAACACAGCAAAATAAACGACGGGCTGCGTCTTTCTCTTCAGGACAACAGCTGAGGTAAATAAAACTCACCCTTGAAGACAAAGTTGTAGGAATCATCAGACCCCATGCTGCATTCACTGGCGATGGGTCTCTCTTGCGCTTGGCAAATATCCCGATGCCACTTTCACAGTACAGGAAAATATTTAAAGCACCAAAAAAAACAGAATCAGTCGTCCAGTGTTGAGTAAAAGTGAAAACAGCAGGAATTTAAGAAATAAATTTGTAAAAGCAATTCAATCCTTTATCCGAGCAGGACCAGCTCCTGATTGAGGACGGACGAGGAGGGAGCAGGATTCCTGATGGCTCACCAGCTGACACCCGGAGGAGGGCCGAGGGAAGGAGAGCAGGTGGAACAGGTAAAACCACTGGCAGGTACAGACTCCACCCTCGGCTATGCTCTTTTCACTCTGGGATTCTGATCGTTTGTATGACAACAGACCTCACCCAGCAGGTGTGCACTAGAACACGTCACCATTTATCCAAATGCTAATGCAGCGACAGTAACAGGGCTGATGTCCTGACTTGATCCTTTTTTCTTTTTTTTCTTAATTTCATTTCAGTGCTTTGTCAAAGACGGCTAAATAATTGTGCTTTACTGTAAGAAAACAGCAAATTCACAGGTTACACTAACATGAAATGATCTGATGATGTTTATAGTTGTATATACTGTTTATAAAAAAAAAAAAAGAAATGCTTTTTGTAATAAAGATATATATTTAGCAAATCAATTGCTGACATTTGTCCTGGAAATATTTGTGTACACATCACAGAGTGGAAAGACAGCTTAGAGGCAAGCGTTTGAATTTCATGACTACTAAATTAAATCCAAAAGTAAATATAATCTTTCACTTATTGAAAAACTTGCAGAGTTATTGTAAAACAATTAAACGACATGTCAACTGCAGTATTGCCAGATTGGAACTAATTTACATAATTTTGAAACCCTTAGGAAAGAATTTATGCCTAAACATCAGGATGTACTTTTCATATAATTAATATTTGACAAATTTTCAAATGTGATCATTTCTTTCGGAAAAAGCACAATAAACATACATTTGACACATCCATCACACAGATTCAGAACATAACCGTAAAGAAAAGTAGGATAAACTGCACCCATCTCAACCCACACCCCTCTGTGATCAACTGACACGCATGTTAACTGGTTTTGACCACAATTTATTCATTTTGTTGTATTTTTTTAGTACAGTACTGTTAAAAGTTAGTTCCAAAATTTTCAACTGGGAGATGGATTGTTTATATTTTATTATTACTTTTAGCTGAGGTCAACAAAGCAAAGCCATTGAAGCAGTTGCCGAAGTTACCACAACTACAATGCTGATAATTTCAAAAGGAAAAAAATATATATATAATAATAAAACAACCTAAAATTGATTTGAGAAACATATGGTGCCAACATAGCTGTTTTTAAAGCCTTCTTTATTATTTACTCACTTGATTTCCACATTTATGTGAAACAAATCATTGTCATCTCTAGGCACTAACTGCACCTCAAAACATAAACAAAACAAAAAAAAAAAAAGAAAAGAATAATCAGATTAAAAATGAAGGGAAAGCTTGGTTTGTAGAATTCAAATTCCTACTAACAGCGACCTCTGCTTCAGGGATGCTGCTACTTGATAACGGCGACAGTCCTGAATGATCCTGTGAACTTTATCAATCAGAAGGTAATCCAATTAACCCAGTGAGTGTAATTTGCAGACAAATTTCTCGGAGGACAGTAAGAAGAGCCACGGTGTCTCAGAGGGGAAAAAGTCTGAACTCATGGACACTCTGAACTGGAATGACAAATCACAACTTCTGGGAAGTGCGGAGGGCGTCGTGTTATTAGGCGCTTGCAATAAATAGTGAAAGTTGTTGGGTAAAAACAGCTGTGTGTGTGGTATCTCAAGAGTGGGAAAAGAGGGAGGAATGAGGATGAACATCTGTGTGGGTGAAGGTATCCTCCTGTTCATGCGCAGGATTGCTGTCTGAATACCTGAAAACTACAGAACTGCCTCACTGGAACCATGTATGAAACAGAGCCAACTCCCTATCACATTACATGGGCTTTATCACGTGTCATGTACTTGTTTGCCCCCAACACTCTACTCCTGATTTATGTGAAGAAAACAATGCATACATAAAATGGTTGGCAATCCCTTTCCAAGAGAGGATTTTTGCTCCTTCTCTCTAAAACCAGAACACCCTCTGAGGTGAGAGCAATCAGTCCGACTCTACAACAGAACTGGTTGGATGGAGGGGGAAAAAAAAGTAAGAGGATATAGGGAATGATCTGAGAACAAATGTAGAGTGAGGGGTCTTGCAAATCCTGCCCAAGTTTATTATGTAAAGTTTGGGACAATACACTTAAATTTATCTTGGTTCTCTGTGGACACTGGATGTATTTATGAGTTAAGTATGTATTCATGGGTGTGACTGTGCATCATAATGTATGTATGTCTTTACGAGGGCTGTGAACCCAGCAGTCTCTCTATAGCGGCGTTGATGTCTCCTCCAGTGGCGATGAGGGCCTGAAGGTTGGCCTCGCGGTTGATGAAACCCATAGCATTCAGCTGGTCCAGTTGGGTCTGGAACCGAACCTCTGGGGTCTGAGTCTAAAGAGTAAAAAAAAATCATGAAAACACCATCCAAGTTTTTAAGTTTGCAATTCCTGTACATGTGTAGGTGCGTACCGTTGCACTTCCTCCGCCACCTCCTCCAGCAAACATCTGGAGCATCTGTTGCATCAGCTGCTGCTGGGTGGCGTTTGTTCCAGGACTGCTGGGTGAAGAGGCAGGGTTCTCTGTGGACATCCCACCTCCTGTGGAAATGCCACCTCCTGTGGACATGCCACCTCCTGTGGACATGCCACCTCCTGTGGGTACACCGGGAATCCCACCTGTCATCAAACTGAGGCAAAGTAGAAAAGTCATACACATGTTGAAAATAATATCTCAATAAAAAGCACAATGTGTGTACACCTGTCTGTGTAAGCATACCTGGGCATAAGGCCTGGGGCTTCTGTCTGCAGCGTCTGTAGACCCTGCTGGATCTGCATTAGGGCTTGCATGGCCCGGGGATTGGTCATAACTGACAGGGCCTCAGGGTTCTGCATCTACAACCCAACAGATAAAGGAACAAAAGAGAGAGTGGAAAAAAAAATTAAAAACCGCCATGAATTCACCAAAGGAACTACAAGAACTCTTATCATGCACATTTATTAAAAAGAAGGAAGAAAAAAGAAAGAAAGAGAAAATAGAAGCATTTGGTGAGTATAAGATGACATGGTAGCATAATCCAGCAGATCACATCTCAGTATCTATCTCAATATCTGTGAAAAGCCATCCATACAGAGGTGTTGATGAAGACATTTTTCTGTTTACTGGAATCTTATCAGCTTACTTACTAGATCTGAGATTGGATAAATATACTGGAAAATAAGTATTTATCCAGTCTCTCTATGATTGGATTTTTTTTTTTTTTTGATAACTGAATTAATAATACTTAGTTTATTTCACAGATATCTGTCTTTCACACACACACACAAAAGTCCAATGTCTAAATGACAATGGAGCTGTCTGTAGTGATTTTAAATTATTTTTGGACAACATATTTCTTTCTTTCTTGAATTGTCAAGCTATTTTTCAAGGTTTCCATTTAGGAGTCACCACAGCGGCTTATCGGTTCCCATTTTACGCTGTCTTTTATGTCCTTCTCTGTCACCAACCAGCTGCACATCCTCTTTCACTGCATCCAGAAAACTCTTTGGTCTTCCCCTTTTTCTCCTGCCTGGCACTTCCATCACCCACATCCTTCTACCAATGCATTTACAATCTCTCCTCTTTATGTATCCAAACCATCTCAATCTAGCCTCCCTTGCCATCTCCAAAACATTTAACCCTAATTGTGTCCCTGACGTGTTTATTTTTAATCCTATTCTTCCTTGTCACTCCCAGTAAACCTTAACATCCTGAACCCTGCTACCTTCAGCTCAGCTTCCTGCCTCTTGGACAATCCCAGATTTTGTGTGACTGATTATAACTCTTGAAAATAAAGACTGAATTGAACAAAATAAGAAATTCAAACTTTTGAGAAAAACATCAAATGGAATTTGCAAAGAAAACTGCAATCCATGCACCTTCAGTTGTGTAGCCTCATCATTTAGTTGCAAACATCTCTGTTCACCTGCTGCAAGTGAAGGTGCCCCTCTGTTGCTGTTAACACTCCACAGAGGTCAAGATGCCAAGTTAAGGTACACCACCTTGCCTCTTTGTTCTAATTTAGTTTTTTGCAAGATGCTCTTCTATGACTGAATTTGTTTCATATCCAGTGTATACACATATACACAAGCTGCTCCTGCAGCTTGTGTATATGTGTAAACAAACATGGCGAAACGTATGTAACTGCAAATACCAGGTGTTGGGTGAACAGTGACTACATTGGTGACTTATAGCCAGCAACACTCTTTCCTTTCTTTCTGCTCACCAACAAAAAGAAAAGAAAAGAAAAGAAAAGAAAAAGAAAGTTAAGACTGAGACGTATGTGGTACCTGCTGCAGAAAAACGGGCAGCTGGGCTCTAAACTGTTCCTGCAGCTGTGGGTTTCCAGCAAACAATGGATTATTCATCAAAACCTGGTGGAAGAGGAAAATAAAGAGTAAACAGTCATTCTGTAATAGAGTACACCAGTTACACACTAAAGCGTTTATTTAAATTACTTTTGCACAAAAACTTGGCAAAACTTTTAGAGAATAGGCTGATCTATACAATGTTTCTGAAGAATCTTTCAATTCATTTCAGAGCACTCAACTTATTCTGTCTTGACACAAACTTGTTTATTAAATACAATGTTCATGTTTTCTTACACATAAATGTAATTATGAGCTCAACATGGCCAAATGAGATCTTGAAAATAATAAAAACATTATAAACTGAGGGTTAAATATTCAATTTGTGCAGGGCAATATTTTTGACCTACGGTTAACGTAGTAATAAGTTGTGTATTTTTTAAGTTTATGCATCTTTTTGGGGCTTACCTGGGAGGCCAGTTCTGGGTTTTGAGCCAATGACTGCATCATACTGCGCATGTAGGGAGCAGACAGCATGTTCTGCATCAGCTGAGGGTTTTCCGAGATCTGTTGCAGTAGGCTCTGCATGCCTGGGCTATTGAACATACCTGCAATGCGTAACAAAGAAGAATATACAAAAGGTTGAACTGGAGTAAATGAACTATACAAACAACAAACAGATGAGTATACTTTATTAAACAAATTCTATACGGCTCTATCTTACCATTTCCCAGACTGCCAGGATTGATTCCCAGAGGGTTAGATACGCTTGGGTTGGTGCCCCCTGTGGTGCTCGTGGTTCCTGTGGTACCCCCTCCACTCTCAGAAGGATTAGAAGAGCTTGGTGTCCCCCATGGATTGGGCAGCGGCTCCCGGTTCTCTGTCCGCGATGGCTGGGCACCAGACTCAGAGTTCCCACCAAGAGCCGAGAATGGGTTGCTTCCAAACTACAAGAAAAGAAACACTTTTCTTACAGCAACTTGTGGCACACCAACTAAAAACAAACAAGGACCAGTGTAGCACATGGAGACTTGATCTCTAAACATTCCTGTCAAATACCTGTTCCCTAGCAGCACTAAACATGGGTTCCTGGATATCTGTATACATCCTTCGCAAAGCATTGTAACCTCCTGGGATGCTCTCCAAGTTGCTCAGAGCACGGTCTTGGTTTCGCATCATCTCCTGCATCATGGCTGGGTTCCTGGCAAGCTCCATGGTCTAGGAGAGGAGGGAGGAAGAATTGCTACGGTTCATTTTAATTTGAGTAAATGACAAAGAAACCATAAAAATGTAGTAAGGCCCCGCTGTAATCAGGTATTGTCAAAATATATACATTTATTTGGGTCTTTTTAAAATTTCTTTTACCTGTCGCATGAGCTCGGGGTTATTAAGCATATGGGAGATCTCAGGGTTGCGTTCCATCAGCTGCTGCATCTGAGGATTAGCCATGATCATCTGTCTCATCAGGTCAGGATTGGACATCATGTTCTGCACCAGCGGGTTCTCCATAATCTGAGAAAGCATCTCTGGGTTGGACATGAGCTGCCTCTGCATCTGCTGCTGCAGTTCCATGAAGTTAGCCGAGCCCATGCCCAGCCCAGCTAGACTCGCCAGGTCACCAAAGCCAGCTGAGGGGAAACAGGTTGATAAGAGACGGTTAAAGACATCATGGTCCTAGACCCGTAAAAGGTTTCTGAACGTAAATAACTACACACAGGTCGACTCACTCAGTATGTTGGCCGTCTGTGCGGTCGGCGCTGCAGAGCCAGTGGAGCCTGTTGTAGAGGTGGGGTTGGTGCCTGGACTAGATGTGGAGTTGCTTCCTGCCTGAGTGGAGGTTGAGCTGGAGGCTGATGTGCTACTGCCGTCTCCTGCCCTACAGAAATTATTTATAACCAAATGAAAAAGTAAGTACTGCCAGTTCAACGTGTTTGGACAATATGTAAAGTTGAATACAGCAGTAAATAACAAAACAGTTACAACAAAACAGACAAATCCCTCAACAAATTAAGCCCTGATAAAACATTTCATGTTGCACTCCCCCTGATAAGACGGCACCTCATGTCTGAATAGGTTGAAGGACAACAAAATACAAAATATTCAGTCGAACGAGCATGCTTTCAAAACAATTTCAGCCTTACTTTTGTGCTGTTTTTATGACTAGGTGAACTGTCAGGCCATCTTTGATACCATGCTGGCTGAGGCTGTCGCCATCCTTCAAGATCTTGCCGGCAAAAATCAGAACCAACTGGTCCTGTTTGGCTTTGAATCGCTTTGAGATCTCTTCTTTAAACTGTAAGAAAAAAATAATGAAAATGAGCAACAGACAGGCCAGAGTTTTAAGTGCACTCAATCTTAAAAAGACCCATGCAAAAAGAAAGCATCTCTCTCAGTCTGACAATACTTGGGCTACAAATACACACAACATATGCAGATATTTTCACAACACATTTAAATATTGAAACAAACTGTAAACAGCCCTGTCAAAAATAGACTTTTCCAAGAAAACAAAATCAACTGGGACATGTCTCTTCTCTTAGTGTTTCACTTGTGACTATTAATATGAACTACTTATCAGGGAAATAAGCTATGATGTTCAGATTTTATTTTTTCGTGCTTTGAAACGCTGAGATGTAAATATAATATGTAAATATGCAAATACTGAAAGAGGAACTAATGCGGGAGTGTGCCGTATGAAGGATTTGATGACATCTATTGGTGATGTTACAAAATGCCACCAAGTGATCACGATTCATGTCCCACGGAAGCAATGATATTTGATAAAAACGGTAAAGTCCCTCTCTCTAGTCGATGCTGGGTTTGTCCATTCTTTACTACTGTAGAACCACAGGATTGCTGAATGCAGATATAAATGTGTCCATTTATTATGCAACAGAAATCCTACAATCCCATGCTCCTACATGTACATAAATGAGGCATAATCATTATGCTGCAATAAATCACTCTTAAAGATGCACACCTAACAGAGAGTGCTGTATTTTAAAAAAAAGACAAAAACAATGGTAAAGGTAATCAAAATAATAATAATTTCAGATTATGGTTCTCAGCCAGAAAAAAAGCTACTGACTCAAGAGGTGGAGTTTAAGTATCTCAGGGTCTTACTAAAAAATGGGAGAAGAATGGCGCAAAACACTGAAATGTGGATTGGCACAGCGTCTGAAGTAGTGACTCCACTGCAGACTCCATACCAGTTTGTTGTGATGAAAAGGGAGTTGAGGCAAAAGGCAGGACTACGTTTATTGGTTGATCTATGTTCCTACCCTCACGTATGGTCATGAACTATGAACTGTGGATAGTGACCAAAAGAACTGAATTGCAAAATCAAGTGGATGAAATTTGTTTTCTCTTCACTGCAGCTGGACTCTCCTGTAGAGACAGAGACGTTCAGTCATTCAGGAGGGACTCGGGGTTGAGGTAGTTTAGGCATCTGGTGAGGATGCCTCCTGGAGACCTCCCTGGGGAGCTGTTTCAGGCAAGTCCAACTGGGAAAAGTCTCTGGGGCAGACCCAGAACACGCTGGAAAGATTATATTTCTTGGCTGGCCTGCGAGCTGGAGAGAGGGATATGAATGGCTGCATGCATGTATGTATGAAAAGAAAAATTGAATTCCACACCCACATATGTGTTTTGTCCTATTATCAGTGATACACCAAATATCATTGATACTTATCTTTGTTCCAAAAGACAATTTGCAACATTGACATGAGCATTAACTCTTATTTGGACTTTTTGCATCAGTCACAAATAAGCTGAACTGCTACTTACTGCTTGTAAGAAGGTTTGTGAACATATAAACATAAAATCGGTCAAACATATGTCCTTCTCTCAGTAGCTGAAATAAATGCTCACCTCTAATGATTGTAGAACTTCTGAATGATTTGTTTTAGTTGACAGCTTTGATTTTGCTCCCTAATGTTATCATTTGCTTTTCCAATTGTTATGTAATTTTGAATTAGAAATGTTATATAGTACATAGCTTTTATATATAAATAGACTGTCTGCATGATTATGTTTGAGCGTTTCATGGTGTAATACTTTATGATGAAGAATGGTTGTGTAAGTAAATTTAATATCATCACATCTTAATTTCGCATCTTGAATAAGCTTTAGTATTTTTTATGTATTGCTGTTTTCTCCCCAGAAATGGCACAATTATATGACTAGACAACTAAATACAAGACACATTGTCTTCATCTCTTCAATTACTGTTAGATTACTGCTTTTGTATATTGTTCCAGCTACAACAACTACTCAAAATCTAAATATAGACTTTTGAAACCTTCTAATGACTGCAATAAATGAAAAAAATTATTTTCGCTTAAACTCTTATTCTTAAAGTTATTCTTGTATTTCTATACCTTAACAATTGATGTCAACAGAAAAATCCTCCTCATCCTAAAGAAATTTTTTTGAACCAATATGTTCATAAAACGTGCTAAAATATACAAGAAAATGGTTTAAATAAATGAAGTAAAACCTGTAATACACATTGAACCATTTAATTACTACGTAAGGAAGTTAAATGTCCTTGCGAAAAACGTTCAATATCTTCTGATTTCATGGTAGTAACATATATTGCGTTATTGTCTCACTGCAATACGTCGCCAAGCCAACGGCAGCACTGAGAATAATAGAAATTCCCCAGACAGCCGAATGACTCAGTAGTAGCAGTGAGAATGTTCTAGACTGAAAGCGAGCTTTGACTTTCTGTGAAGCTTTTGGGCTGAAATGGGAAATGAAAGTGACACGGCACATCGTCTAAACCCTAACCACGAACCCGGTTGTTCCAGCTTATCGCTGCTTGTTGCAAAGAGCAACACAAGAACGGTTTCGTCAGCTGACACTTGTTTGGCTCCAGAGTTGGCTAACGCAGGCTCGACTCGCAGCCTCACTTAGCTCGCTGGCTAACCCGGCTAGCCGGTTAGCAATTTCAAAGATTTGCGTAGTCACATCTCTACAATAAGTGGCAACAATGTAAATACGGGCAACTTATTGCGAATCTAAGCAACAGTATTTCCATTTCAAACAACTCCTTTAATCTCACACACTCGTGATTCGCCGGTAAGAATGGCGGCAAATGCTAACGAAGCTAACGAGTTAGCTTCCTAGCTGAAGTTGATGGCTGAGGCATGACGTTGAAGCGTCTGCCAGCAACGAGATAGACAAACCTGAGTGACAGAGGCATCTTCTGCTATGGCGATTTCTTCCTTATCTTTAGGCGTTTTCACTGTGACCTTAATAATAGTTCCCTCTGAGGCTTCAGGTTTATTATTGTTGTTGTTACCAGAATCTGCGGCGCCTTGGTCAGCCATCTTTACTCCGCCGATGGAACAGCTCGGCTCTGGCGTCAGCTTCCGGGTCATTAGAGGTCAAAGCTTTTTTCAAGAAACATGAGTTCCTCCTGGAGTTTGATGAACCAGAATTAAAAGATATTTAACAGATTACCTAAAAGTTAGTAGTTAGAAACGCATTGATGATTAGCATTGTTTTCAGAATGTTCTTTATTGTGGAGTAAGTTTACACATAGATTTCAAGAAGCTCCTAATAGTAATAATACTGAATATTTTAATTAAAGTATACCATTTACAATGAATAAGAAAACTAAAAAGAGTAAAAAACAACAATTTCAACATGCTGTAAATACTGGCTAATAACAATATCACATCATGCACTAGTTAAAAGAATAATCTTTTTATTGGCAGATGGATTTGAAGATCATCATCAGTTAAATAATCTTGTAGATATTCACAGTTTGAGATATAAAGTGCCTTTATATTCTAAAAAGTTTTTGTATTTGTATTTAATCAGGTGAACTCATGAATAGAAAATAAATTGGTACCCTCTAGGCCTTGAGTACTGTTTTTTGTTCCCGGAACATTTCCCCCTTTTACCGGTCTCTGCTTTCTGGAAAGGCATAAAAGCTAACCACCAGTTTTGCATGTTATGGCCATCCCCTCATTCCCTAGACAAGTGAGAAGTGTGAGAGTTTATAAGAGCTAAATGAAAGCGACTAAAACTGCATCATTCACGTCACAGAAAGGATGACATCACCCATCATTAGGCCAAAGAATTATTTACGACTACTCAGTATGGCATTAACATAGCAAGAAAGTAAGGATTGTGACATAAATATTGTTAACCGTATCTGTCTGTCAATCATAGTCGTAAACACAGGAGCCGCAACACCTTCCAGGGTTAAGACCTGCTCACAAATGAAACAGCAGCTGGGCACTTCCACCTTGAGTGTCCAGCTTTATTCCTTGTACTGATGCCCCGTATATGGTATTCATAAAAAAGGTAATTTGTTAGGGACTTCTTTTTTTGGCAGAGATTTACACTCTTTTTTTTTCACTTGTGTATGCTTGGCCTCTATTTATGCACACAGCTATGAATTGGAACATGTTTTGTATGTACACAGCAGACAGCAAGTTCAGCCAAGGGTTTGGTGAGACCTCTAGCCTCAGCTGCTGAATAGGCCTTCAAGACACAGATAGAAAATAATGTGGAGAAAAGTCAATGGCATAACTGAATTCTGTGCAAATAATCAACAAATGGATAAGCAAACATGCAAATGAAATTATGGAAATTAAAGGTTTGCACCACCCCTCTATGAAAATGAACATATA
>JAOWBL010000003.1:9138146-9169991 GCA_028564865.1 Zenarchopterus dispar | reverse complement strand
AGATAGATAGATAGATTGATAGATAGATAGATAGATAGATAGATAGATAGATAGATAGATAGATAGATAGATAGATATTTTTCTATCTATATGTGTGTGTGTGCGTGTTTGTGTGTAAACTAGACTGTAGAAATAGCAGATTGCATCTAAGAGAAAATGACCAAATATTTTGATTTGTTACATCAGTAAACATTTGTACTTATTTTATACTTTGTCTGTAAATGAATCTCCTATCTTGAGTAAATCTGTTAATATTTAAGGACATTTCCTCTTTGACCATCTGAGCTGCAGTGAGTGTGTGTCGTGTGTGCAGCTCTCAATCACTTCCATTGATTGGATGCAAGGTTTCTAAACAAAAAAAAAAAGGGTTCCCCAAAAATCAGAGGATGGCATCATAAGAGCTACTTATTTCTTTTATAAACGCTGTATTTTGTGTAAGATAAAGCTAGTCATTAATGGGAACTTTTTAAATATAGTGTTTGAGTCACAAATGCTCAGCAAGTGCTGTTTTAACAAAATATTCAATAATTTAATTTAATCCTAACTATCAGGAACATGATAGACATTATTTTTATTTCAAACTGCTATTTTTTTTTTACTTAAAGCTGATAAACTTGAACTAATAAAGAATAAACTTTTTTAAATCATGACACCACAAGTCAAAAAACTGCCTTTGTTTTTCTAACTTTCTGGTTTCTGTGCTGCAGAAGCAGTTTAAGCTTCACTGAACCAATCTGTCATTAGAGCAAATGTTTATGTAAGTAAAGTCCAACAGCTGATTGCCTGCTAATGGATAGGTGATTGATCGAAAGAGTAAACCACGGGAATGTGAAAGTCAAGAGCGTTGCCATTAAATAACACACAGAGAAGCCAGGGGGAGAAGTGGGTGAGTCACGTGAGAAAGGAGGACGTTAGAGTCCATTACTTTTCACCGAAGGAGCTAAAGTGTGGAAGATGAAGGGATAGCTATTAGGATTAGTGCACCATGTCTGTGATTTCCTGCACAGTCAACAACACCTGAGTCTTCACACCTGCTTACACGGCTGTCTGTGCGAGCGAAACAACTCGTATGGAAGCGCTGCGGCGAGAGAGACGCGGTGATGACAGGTGAGGGTCAGCGGGGGAGAGGGAGGGAGGGGTCTTACCAGGATGAAGAGGCCTTGGTTGGCCATCTTCTGGTGGTCGGGGATGGTGGAGAACACGGACAACACCAAGCAGCTGAACACCAGAAGAAAACTGAAACACACAAAAGCCGCATGTCATCATTTATTTACAAAATATTCACACGTAAGAAGTTTTTAACTACTCCCCTCAAAACAAATAAACTCAAGAAAACTCATTTAAAAAATGCATGCTTCACTCTTAGCGTGATTAACCAAGAGAGAAATGGCAAACTGCAAACGGGCAGTAAAAAATGTATTGATCCATAACACAGTACAAACACAGCACAGTCACGGATCCAGAAAAACAGACACTTTATTTCAGAGAAACTACATAATATATCTGACTATATTTAATTTGACTGTAATGACCTTAATTATTCAATGTGTACCTTCAGCTGATGTTTGTTGTGAATATTATAAGATACAAATACAAACACTGAGAATCAGAAGAAAACTCTGCAAACAAAGAAAACTGAGCAGCTGTGACCCGGATGAAGCAAGAAAAGAGATATAGTCATCTTTTTATGGGCTCAAATAATGTTCCTAAAAGCATTTGTCAGTGAGCAGAATTTCTTCACAAAAGTTAGAAAATCTTTAAAATGTAAAATCTGAAATTCTTTTCTTTTTTTTGTGTGTGGAAATGATGGAAACAGCATCCTCTGGGGTTCAGGGAGGAGGGACCGGCTGGCTGGTTTCATGATGTACCGGAGAAAATGTTCTCACATGATCAAAAACCCAAACAGCGTAACAGCAACGTTTATGAGCCAGTTCCTATTTACAACATCCTGCTGCCATGGACGCAAGCAGGAGCGGCGAGTCTGCTGCTCACTAGTAGTGTTTCCTTAAAGAAAAAAAAAAAAGACCTGCTCCGAGATGTTTAAAGAATCTTTATGTTTCTGGACGGCTTAAAACGTCCAAGT
The DNA here is from genome assembly GCA_028564865.1 of Zenarchopterus dispar. Lineage (NCBI taxonomy): Eukaryota > Metazoa > Chordata > Actinopteri > Beloniformes > Zenarchopteridae > Zenarchopterus > Zenarchopterus dispar. The sequence continues at coordinate 9,167,908 of JAOWBL010000003.1, read as the reverse complement.
TTAGTATCGTGGGTCTCAGTCCTGCAGCTGCGTGTTTGGATAAACAGCCGAAAGGTTACTGATATTTTATCACGACTTCCCAAAGAAGAGTGGAAACCTGCAGCTCGGCCGGGACAGAAATTTCTGTCTCACAGAAGTAATGATCACTTCAGCTGCAGAGCAACCACAAAATAAAACACAACATAAATTCTGATCGATTGCGTCTCATGTCTAAGGTGGTCCCGTGTTAGTGTAAACACGATTCTGTATCACTGGAGATGTAAAAGCTGCACTCCGGCAATCTGTTTAGGAACACCCTTTACTTGTTTTTCCTTGTTTGTACTAATATCATAAACTAAACTAGATGAAAATGCGCACACACACACTTTTTTCTCCCCATCTTTACTTTTAAAATGTTTATTTTATCCCGTCCTAACTAAGTTTTGTTGTCACTAATCTTAATTAGTTCATTATTTTGATGCGTTATCATCACCAAATTCAAATGTTGCTGTCATCAAATTTAAAATGAGCTAAAATTTTACATGTGAAGGTAAAATGTCTCACTTTCAACATGGTTTTTAAGTTCAATCATGAAAAATGTGGGTTTGAGAGAGTCTATTTGTTTTAACATTGCACATAACGCCCAGACTTTTTTGAAACGGGATTAAGTAGAAATTAGTGATTGAAATGACTAATCAATAAAATCAGGTTTTGAAATCAGAAGAAAATGAGCGACATTGTTTGTTGAGGGTCAGATTTCTCTGAGGGCACCGACTCAAAGATGTCAGGCCATCTTAAATAAATTAAATAAATTTTAACCAAAACAATCTGATTAACGCTATGATCACAAACCCACAGTGTACACTGAATATTACCCATTACAGTCACCTTCAAATAACAGAAAAGGTTACATTAGTCAACCGTGGAAATTACACTGTCAGGTTTGTCCTGTCAGCAGAAAAGTAAAATCTGGTAACAGTAAACTACGTCAGAGCTATTAATGAATCCGTTTCTGTCAAAGTTAGTTTGAAAAACGAAGCAGGTGTTAGTGGTTATGCTCAAGTCTGTTTCACCGTGGATTTTCAGAAAACCCTCCGAGCTTTGCGTCCACTCTTCACAGAATAAATCCACATTTTGTCACTCAAACACCACATGTGTACTCCTGGACCTGCACATCAAGTCCTGTAAACACATAAATCTGCCTCTCTATACTTGCGTCCAATATCTTCGGTGCAGCACTTCAACATCTCACAAAACTGATTCAGTTTCATTTCTTTATTCCATATTACTTCAAGCAAGTTTGTAAAAATTCTGCCAGCTCGTCTTCAGACGCCACGGTTGATTTTTCTGAACCTGATGGGTTGTAGTTGGTCTGTTTGCGGGCTTTTTAGGACTTTAGTCGCATCAGAAACCTACCCCTCTGATTTCCAACTCACAACAAGTTCCTAACAGATATTATCAAAATAAAAAAGGTTAATGGTCTACCTTTACCATCCAGTTGAGCCTAGTTCTCTGTGATAAATCTCTAAATCATGGAATTTGTTTTCCTGCAAACCTCAAAAACTGCTTTACCGTGTCAAACAATGACTCTGAGATTAACCTAATTATAGTAAGATTATCACAGGTGTAATGGAAAGTTTCTGAGTGACAAGAACCACGACAAAGCAGCAAAGTTCCTCTGAGCACAGACCGATCATAAATACATAAACATATGCAGCAGATATATGCATATGTAGATATTTCTGTCCTTAAAGGAGTAAATGCATTGCAAAAACCCACTGCATGCCTCCGGTGCCATGTGAACTGAGAACAGCGAGGCGGGATTAGCGAGGTGGCAGCTGAGGATCCAGCTGGACTACATGTCAGACCCCCAAGGTTAGAGAACACTTGTTGCACACAAAATCAGTTTACAAGGCCTCGGACAATGGTGCCCTTTCACTTCCATCAGTAATACGATCAACAGGTCTCTCAGCAGACTAATGAGTGCGAAATGAAATGCATTTTAAGCACTCGCAGTAAAAAGCTGCTTTATAAATGGAGCACAAGGTGGAGGAAGCGTGAGCAGACTTCAACAGGCAAAAAAACAAGCTTGTACATTTCTAGTTCCCTGGGTTCAAGAGACTCTTGTCTCTCTGTGGCTTAAATTCATCTAAAACATCTGAAACATGTTTGCGTGAGCAGTGGTCTACAGAGATGAGAAAATGTCAGTGTTTTGTGGTCACAAGCACTGATATAGCGTGGTGTGTTTTTGTTTTCAGCTCATTTCGCTCTGTTTATGTTTGCTGGTTTGGAGATTATGTGAATGTGTTATCCTTTCTTTAAAAAGACACATCTGGATTTAAAACTGCTAAAACTAATGTAAAAAGACAACGAAAGACAAGCTCTCCCTCTGAAGGTGTCCGTCAGAAGTGATCATAACGCATCTGTCTTTTCATCTCAGCTTGCCCACCAAAAGTCTGTGGCTGTGTGGTCCGCCTTCCCGGCGGCGGTTTCCAACTGGTCAGACGCCGCGAATGAAAGCACAAAGCCAGGAAGACACCAAGCGTGAGTCGCATCAGCCCAAGCATGAGTAAACACCCCCAATTACCACGATATATTTCTGGGCGCAGCCACGCGTGCAGAGGGGAGAGTTTGTGCTTTAGCTACGGAAGAGTTGCTTTGAAAAATACACTCTGATGACTCCGTGCAAACAATGCATTTTGGTCATTCATCAGCTGAGTAATGTGCTGACTGAACCGCCTGTCTTTTTCCCCTCAATTAACTCGAGGCGCTGCGTGCCCGTCCTTAAGGAGGAGATTAGGTCGGCCGGCATCTCAGGTGGTTTCTTTCACTGACTTGTGCTTTATGACAGGAAACAAGTCGGGCCAACGGCACAGATAGCTGGATGGACAGCTTGGCTTTTAGAAAATGCTGACCCAGCAGTCCTGCGATAATAAGTTGTGGCAGAAACTCTGCTTTTACCTGAATACAATCCCATTCTTTTAAGTGGAAAAGCTGAACAATAATGCACCGTGTTATTGCCTATGTAATCATTATGTCAGGTTATGAATCCAGCTCAGCTGCTGTGCTTCGAAACAAACCCTTTAAACTGTATCTTACTCAGTCCACAGCCCGCAGAAAAAGCTCAAATCACAAACTCCCACATGGCTCCGAAAGGCCACTTACATCAGCTGCTCTGACGGTGTAAATGTCAGCGACAGGTCTTTAAAAAGATGCTAAATTTGGGCGTTTGGACTTTTTCAGAGTTTGCAAATCCACACATGACCGAGTCTTGGTTTCCTGTTCCCTCGACTTCAAGCCCAAAGCCTCCGAGTGACGACAAAAATCTTTGACGAATAATATTCATGGATATGACAAAAGTACAAAAATTGAATCCTTGTATTTTAATTACTTTACAATGAGAAATCTGTGTCCAAAGACAAGTCTCTTCTACCACAGAGGACTCGCTCACGGGACGAGACAACAGATGTCGCTCATGAAATCTGCTACACGAAGCAAATACGTGAAGAAATAATTATAGAATAAAATCAAATACATGTGGAGACATTAAGGTCATGCATGCTGCACGTGGAGGTGGCGTCAGATTTCTGCTGAGGGCTCGTTTTCTACGCCACCGCCCGGGACCACCACCCACCATCAACCCCTCCCTTTCAGGGAAACGTCTGCAAAGATCAATGCATCAGTTTCACCAAATCAACATAACCGGTCTCACAGATGGACTTGGCCTTGAAACAGAACATGATCCAGTCCTCTGAGCTCCAGAAGGGCTTTTTAAAAGGTAAACGGTAAACTCTGGAGCAGAGAGGAAGTAGATATAGAAGAGCATTAAGGAAGATTTAAGAAACACACTTCACTTTTTGTTTTTTTTTAAACTTTTTTGACTCTGAGCACATAAACCAAAGAAGGGGAAACGAAGGATCACGCAGCCTAAATATAATTACTTACATCAGAAAAGTGCATATATAGATGTCTCGAAATGAATCAACAAACACGTTGTTGTAATGACCCAAAAAATAATAATAGAAAAAAAGAATCCGATCTCCTAAAACAAATTAAACAAATTAAAAAAACCACTTGGGAAGTTTACCCTTTAAGCCTGTCTGTGTTAATAAATGTGGCAGAACATTTTTTTGAAAGAATAATGCATCCTTCTCCAAAATCCAGCTGAGTGTAATTTGTCTCATGAACATTGTGGAGAATCAAGAGATGTGCAAGCACAGCAAAAAAAAAAAAAAAAAAAAAAAAAGACACAAAGGAAGAAAGAAAGAACACGCAACCACCTGCATATTCTTCTGAACACTTGGTGTAAACTCACATGACGTAAACGTAATTGAACCCGTGCTTGGAGCGCCCACAGTTTGGCGTCTGAGCTGCAAAACTCCAGAGGGCCGTTGCACTCCTGGAGGAGCAGACGGCAGATAAACGCTCAGCAGCCGACGTGGCAGCCAGATTGCTTTTAATGGACGCTGCGAAAGGTGCTTTTACTGCTGTTTTCCTGTAACCACGTAGAAGTGAAAATGGAGATCTGCCATTACTCTGACTGGCCTGGGAGAGTTCTGAAGAGAGATTTATAAAATATATATATATATATATATATATATATATATATACAAGTATAAAGTATTGTAAATACAACCTCAGATGAAACAACAAGAACACCCTTCCTGGTGCTGTTAATCAAACACCGTCCAATAACTGATCATCTGTAAATGTGACTTCCTTCATAAAGGTTGACGCTCACCGCCCATCACATTTACTAAAAACTTTGTGAATATCCGTTATTATACAATCATAAATGAAAACCATTCGTGACAGTTGACAATCTTATAATCTTATCAGTACATAAGTTCCTTTCAGAGATAAATAAAGTCTGTTAAGAGTAAAGGTTCATGACAGTTCAATTGAGAAAAACAACAAGACGTCCTGCAAAAAAAATACACACAGAAAATCCCCACAAACACCCCGTACCCACATCAAACACGGTGGTGGAGTTGTAGTGATTTGGGCTCACTTTACGACCCTCAGTTCAGGTTCGCGCTCTTCACTTCGAAGGAAATGTTGTGGTTAGGGTTCATAAATGAATATTCACAAAACTCAGAGGACTGGAACCAGGCGGAAAGTAAGAACGGGCCAAACTTTCTCCACAGCAGCACGAGAGTCTGATTAAGCTTCACGGAGACTGGTTACGTCAAGGGTTTGTTGTGAAGTTGGTACTTACACATGCCGTCCACATCTATTTATGTCTTTTCCTTTCATTACTAATAGCGCAGTATAAAAATGTGTTGTTTTTCTTCTGAAACTGTTATTACACAATTGTGAGACCTCATGTTTTGTTTTTATTATTTCCTCAGACACATAAAATCTTTGAAAAATAAGAGAATGTAATTTCTCTTTCATGTAACAACCCGTGTGTGAGTGTGTGTGTGAGTGTGTTCATGTGTGTGTCAGTGTGTTCATGTGTGTGTCAGTGTGTTCATGTGTGTGTCAGTGTGTTCATGTGTGTGTCAGTGTGTTCATGTGTTTGAGTGTGGTCATGTGTGTGTCAGTATGTTCATGTGTGTGTCAGTGTGTTCATGTGTGTGTCAGTGTGTTCATGTGTGTGTGTGTGTTCATGTGTGTGTCAGTGTGTTCATGTGTGTGTCAGTGTGTTCATGTGTTTGAGTGTGTTCATGTGTGTGAGTGTGTTCATGTGTGTTCATGTGTGTGTGTGTTCATGTGTTTGAGTGTGTTCATGTGTTCATGTGTGTGAGTGTGTTCATGTGTGTGAGTGTGTTCATGTGTGTTCATGTGTGTGAGTGTGTTCATGTGTTCATGTGTGTGTGTCTGTGTTCATGTGTGTGTCAGTATGTTCATGTGTGTGTCAGTATGTTCATGTGTTTGAGTGTGTTCATGTGTTCATGTGTGTGTCAGTATGTTCATGTGTTTGAGTGTGTTCATGTGTTTGAGTGTGTTCATGTGTGTGTCAGTGTGTTCATGTGTGTGTCAGTGGGTTCATGTGTTTGAGTGTGTCCATGTGTGTGAGTGTGTTCATGTGTGTGTGTTCATGTGTTTGAGTGTGTTCATGTGTTCATGTGTGTGTCTGTGTTCATGTGTGTGTCAGTATGTTCATGTGTGTCAGTGTGTTCATGTGTGTGAGTGTGTTCATGTGTGTGTCAGTGTGTTCATGTGTGTGTCAGTGTGTTCATGTGTGTCAGTGTGTTCATGTGTGTGTCTGTGTGTTCATGTGTGTGTCAGTGTGTTCATGCGTGTGTCTGTGTGTTCATGTGTGTTCATGTGTGTGTCAGTGTGTTCATGTGTGTGTTCATGTGTATATGTCAGTGTTTTAATGTGTGTGTGTCAGTGTGTTCGTGTGTGTGTGTCAGTGTGTTCATAACGACGTATCTGCCAGCACTTACCGCTGCACGCCAGCAAGTGTACCTAAAGCAGAGAAAAGTGGTCCTGCTGTATTGTGGGAAAATGCAGCTTTATTCAATCACCACGGGAGGATAAAGCCGCTATCAGTTACACACAACAGAGGAGGCGGAGGGAGAGAAGAGGATGGAGAGGAAGGCCGAGGAGGAAGATGCAGGGAAATAGATAAAAGTGCGGTGGAAAAATGCGAGGATGGATGGCAGCTGACACAAAGAGCGAGAAGGAGTCGTCTGGAATAATATGTACACATGTTGGTGGGGCGTAAACACAAACAACAACACCGTCCAGTTATTGAACACACACAGGTGCTCTGACAAGGACATAAACGGGTAAACATATAGACCCACCTAAACAAATACACCAATAAGACCTGTATTAGGACATGAGATTTATTTAGAGCAAAAGGGGGAAAAAAATGAAGGAAAAAGGTGAAGAAGCAGCGAGCGAGGAGGAGGAGGGTGAGCGTTGTCAGCAGAGGCAGGGAAAGCAGAGAAAGGTGGAAACAGTAGAAAGATATAAATAGCATTTCACTCTCCCCACATAGTGACTGCAAGAAAAATGTGTCCAGGTAGGCCGCTGAGCACGAGTGCAGCACATCTCACAACAGGCCACGCGCTCTGTTTAACCCCCTCCCTCTCTTTCTGGGACAGCAAACTTTTTAAAGCAGCAATGAAAAAAAAGCGCACACACAAAGAAAAACCAATAAGAGATTAAACGTGCTTTTTCGCAAGGAAAGGAGCTGACTGGGCGACTCATAAGAGTCTAGTGCAGGAAGAATAATTTGGGGGTGAAGGGAGTGGGGGGGAGGAGGAGTTGCCAAGAAAGTGCTGTGTAAAAAAAAAAAAAAAACAGAAAGAAAAAGAGGAACATGCTTTTTTTTCTACTGAAGGCCACAACCTTCGGAAAATAACATGATCGGATCAATTATTTACATCGTGAGAGGTCATGGGAGAAACGGCGGTTTGCATCACGAGCGCCGCTCTTGGACACTTCTGCAAAGATGACTTGTTTCATACACACAGACTCTTCGAAGTCAAGAGCGCTTCCTTGGTCTCTGTCACAGACCAGACCTACTGCACAGCCAGCTGATCCGTCCCCAAACACCAGCTGTTTCTCCAGCGTCCACCAGGGATGGGTTCAGACAGAAAGACACCTGTCATTCAGAGATAAGCAGCACCTGCTCTCTAACCGAGAAAATGTTAAATTATTATTTATGTTGAGTTCTGTGTTCCCTGCTTTTGGTTTGTTTTTGTTTTTAATGCTCCTTTAGGTCCATTAGTGGAGCAGTTAAACTACTTGTTTCATCCTCAGGATGTTCATCTGTGACTCACTGAAACACTAGTCGTGACGCTGCATATGGTGAGATTAAATATAGGAGATGAAATGATTTAGGAGGAGGAGCTGAAAAGCCAAGTTTCTCTCCTCTTTCCAGTCTGAGGACATCCATCCACTAAAATGAAAACCATTCAAATGTCTGTTCTTTAGAGCATGAGGCTCAATTATGTGAAAAAGACAACAAAAAGACAACAATCGCACCGCCCTTTTAAACTTCTTGGTTAAATGTGCAACTTATTCTACAAACTGTCGAGTCTTAAAAAATACATTTTAAGTCTCTTGAATTTTCAATAAGGTTAAAAATTCGTTTTGATTCTCAGCACTTACAGATGTAGACTCACTTGTTGGTATCCTTCAATTAAATAAAGAAAAACACACAATGGCCCCTGAAATAACTTGAAATTGACAAAAGTCATAAATAATAATTGACCTAAAATTAACAAATGAAAATCAGCCTCACTCCTTCTGAATTGTGGTTCAACAGACTCATTAAAAGACAAACATGAACCCGACCTCAACAACTTAGTTGGCGCTCTCGACGTAATATTTTGATGCACAACCTTTTGATGAAACCAAGTAATTTCTGTGACTAAATGAGACTTCTCGACCTGTAGACAGGTGTTTTGGCCCACTCCACATGAGAAAAACTGCTCCAGGGTTTCTTCTCCAGATGGTGTGTCTCAATTCTGTCCGCAGGTGATCAACAGGATTTGGATCAGAACTCATAGAAGGACACTTCAGAATAGTCCAGTGTTTCATTCTTGGGTGTAGTTGGTTGTGTGTTTTTGGTTTTTATCCTGCTGGACCTACAACTGAGACCAAGCTTTCTGACACTGGGCAGCACATTTGTCTCCAGAATGTCTTTTTTATATTTCATCGTACCTGCACAGGTTCAGGACACCCTGTACCAGACGCAGCCAAGCAGCTCCAGAACATAACCGAGCCTCCTCCACGCTTCACCATAGCTACATTCTTCTTTTTTTGTTTGTTGTTGTTTTAATGTTTCATTTTTTTTATCTACAGCTGATGTGACTTACCAAACATCTCTGGTTTTGTCTTATCTGTCCAAACTGCATTTTCCCAGAAATCTTGTGGCTTGTCAATATGAATTTTGAAAAATTCCAGTCTGTCTTTTTGATGATTTTTTTTTACCATTTTCTCTCAGCAGTGGAGTTCTCCTTGGTCATCCATTTTGGCTCAAACAGTGATGGATGGTGTGATCTGACAGTGAGTTCACCTTGAATCTCTTTAGAAGTTGCTCTGAGCTCTTTGGTTATCATTTGTTTCAATTTTCTCTTAAACATATCACCAGTGTTTCTTTTACATGTTTGTCTAAAATTATCTTTTCTCATCTCCGGAGACTATTCCCTCATTTGGTTTTGCTGGTCCATCTTCAGTGTGGCGAACGCCATGATACCGAACAGCAGAGGGAAGAGTTTTTATCCTTTTAAACAGACAGATTGAAGGGCTGAAGATTGAAGATGTGATGTTAAATACAGAACAAACTTCAGTTTCACATGTCACTCAAATTATTTTCAGTCATTTCTAGAGGTGCTAACTACTTTATCAAGGCCAGCGTCATTAGTTCTTTTTTTAAACAATTCTTTTGAACCATAATTCAAAAGTAATATCTGATTTCCTTTACTCCATTTTTAGTAAATTATTTATCACATTTCTCAGTTTCATTTCAGTGGCTTTTGTGAGTTTTTCTTTTTCTTTTTTTTTTTTTTTTATGGGAGGCTACTGACAAATCTGTCCATGTGTGTAAATGTAACACAGAGAAACGTGGAAATAACAACTGAGATTTCAGGGCAGAAAAAAAATAAATCACAGCCTACCGTGAGCATCAGCACAGATCTTATTGACTGCCAGTTCTCAGTTCTTAGAGATAAAAATGCACTAAAAATGAAAAAAAAAAACTGATATAATTCATTTGAAAGCTCCAACAAACTTTTCAGATTTTGTAACCACTCCAGCGTCAAGGCCTTTCCCAGCATGCACTTGATAAAGTGAGCACCTGTACAATCAGAAACCTTGAAATGAAGCAGCAAATTTGCAATTGTTTTTATCCGTTTACTGTGTGAAAAGCCAGGACAACAATTACATACATTTTCCATGGAAATTTTAATTTTGTCGACTGTGATTTTGAAGCCACAAGTACGTACAATTACTCAAAAGAAATTACAAATGTGATCAAACCTTTGTGGCAACTGTGTCCTTGACTGCAGCAACATGTGTAAAAATGTTACCCAGATTAAAAAAAAACAAACAAACAATCTCCCACTCTTTTTGGGGATAAAGAAACTCAGAGTGGGATGATGGCGTTTGTTGCTTTACCCACTTAGATGTGTTACATCTCTGACTTACAGGGCAGAGAAAGTTCATTTTACGTAACTGAAGATCCACGAAGCAAACTAGAGTCTCACAGATTTCCAGACTTACTACTGTTTCCACATTTGCCTGACTCTCTACTAAACTACTGAGAGAAATGATAAATAGATCGTAATTAAGAATCATTTCAAGTATTAGACGTGGGTCAAATACGTGTGAACATGTAGCAAAAGTCTCACTCGAGCGACCCTTTTTTATTTATTTAAGAAAGGAAGAAGTGCACTTGAAGCTGGTGGTTTGTTGTGCCTCGGAGACGTGACTCTGTAGAAATATGCTGCAAGGCTGCCTGGAGCCTGCACAAATGTTTTCAGTGTGGTGACATATTTAACCAGTAAATGGGGTGAAATTAAAGTCTAACCACTGAGGGAGGATAAATTTATGACTGGTTTCACGATCGCTGCACAAGTTCAAGTGAGTGTGTGCGACTGTGTTTGTGTGTTTTATCTAACATGACCTGCATTATTATCAATTTCTTGGTAACTGGGCGTGCTTTGACCTGAGGGAAAATCAGATGGGCGTATATTTTACACGGTCAGGACAACTCCATGTGGAATTATTCACATAAATTACAACTATTTATCTGAGTGTGGAAACAGAGGCTGGGTAAATTAAACTGTGCAATTTATATCCACAATGCTGACAGCGGTTGTCCACTAAAGCTGAAAGAAATGACGATCATAAAGAGCCAAATGAGCTGGTAATCATGTGTGCATCCTGATGCATGCACACTAACACACACAGTCTCTTAATGCAGTCAAGTTCATAGCCTCCGTTGACTGTTTTTTTTTTTAATTATTCCACTTTTTACGCGACTGCCATCAACGAAGAGGTGAAGCGTACAACAGAGAAGCGGATATTCAGCTCCGCTGTAGACAAAGTGCTGACAGAGATCTGACATTTAGCTGGTGCATCGTTACCTGTGGCTCCAAACAGCACAACAAAGCCCTCAGCAGGTACACGGGCAGCCACTGGTACTACGTGTAGTTCATGGTACTTCTTTTGCAGGGTGTTTTTAGTAGTAAGAGTAATCTCTGACACAACTGTAAGGTGACTGATCCAGGTGATACAGTGAAACACAGCCAAATAAGTACGTGTTCATCATGCCAGGAGTCACTGATCTAAACACCTGTTTGCTGGCTGTTGCGTCACTTCAGCATTCCTACCTGTGCTACGAACTCAAGGAAAAAAAAAACCCCACAAAACTATGTTTTCCTATGAGAAGCTAAAACGTTATCCAGGAGATGTAAAGAGCAGAAATCAGGAAAGACTTGTGCAACTTCTCAGGGCTTTATATAAAACGAACCCCCATCCCTGACCCCAAAGACGTGTCCAACCTACACTCTGATTATTCCCTTCCCCCCGTAACTGAGGCTAAGACTGAATTTGAGGCCAATCATCATTACTCTGTGACATGTCTAATCTTGTTACCATGGCAGCAGGGATCTGAAGTGATGGATTATGTAAGGTCGGGGGCAGTTCTTGTGGACTGGGACGCAAAACAAAGAAAGTGGTGACTGTAACATTTGAACCTGGGATAATAGGATTGGCCCACAAGTTTAAAGGAAAGGGTGTGAGAAAGTGATCAGACGTCGCCCACAAGCTCGGTGGTCAGCAGATCTGAACCAGGAGCTGACAGGGTTCACACCGGGCCTAATGGTTGAATTTGCACACACTGAACATGTCATTTGTGTTAAAAAGCAAAAAAAAAAAAAAAAAGAAACAGTTAAACATGACCTCCATGTTAAGGACAAAACTGTCTTCTCATTATCTTGGACATAAATAGGGACTTTTTTGCTGTTTGTTTGATTGAAAGTGGGTTTTTTATGCTAAAGCAAATAGAGAAAAAATAAATAATGATAACTGTGGAGTGGTGGTCCTCTTCAGGTTAAAAAAAGAAAAAAAGTCAATTTTTTAACACTCTTGCCACAGTCTTTTGAATCACGTCCTGCATGCATTGTAACTTTTGTACATAACAGTTTGGTCACATTGAGCAAAAGTACCGTGTTTGGAGGAAAAAAAAAAGAGTGAAAAAGACTTTTGCAATCATAGCAAGTGGCATGAAGATGATTTACTGGAAAAGTGAGATCCAAGCTGTGGAGAAACTCTAACCTATAAATAAAGTAAAGCAAAAAAAAAAAAAGAGTTTTTGGTTTCTCCTTTTCTTTTTTTTAACACTAACAAAAGCTAACTAGGAGGGGTGGATAGAGATTCAATTAAATACCAGCAAACCAATGAAGCCAACAGGGTCGCATCTGTAAAAAAGCTCAAGATGAAAGAATAGCTTCTGCAACAAGTTTATAATACACGTCACAATGCACAACTTCAAGAGGTCCCAGCTGCAAGTTTTGCTACTAAATATCAGTAAACAGCAGCAGGAGAGCAGCTCAACTAGAACAGATGACCCAAGCATCTTCCAGGATTAGCAGCAAAATTGGTCAAAAATCACAAAGCACAAACTAGTCCAGTATATCGCTCAAGTAGACGCCCTTCTGAACACATGTGGACCACATGTCAGGATTTACTGTCCTGACTCAAATCTTTGCAGCACATATTTGCTGTTATGTAGAGGAGGAAATTCATCAGTCAGGTTCCAGCTGAAAAATGTCTTTAATTCATATAAATCTTTAGTGACATGTCTGGACATCCTTCTGACAGTCACAGTCATAAATGTAATGGTTTATCAGGATCAACTACACATGAACAGAAACTACACATAGGCACATTTTATCATCAAGTTATGAGTGAAAAAAACTCTTAAACTGAAATTTACGTCTATTGTTATATATAATATTTTAAATTTCATGAAAGTTTTTTTCCTGTCTGATGATGAAACTTGGAAAATATAAGAAGAAATGGAGACAAATGCAGATCAAAGACTAATCCAGATGTGGTTACCATCCAGATCCTTCACTTAGTGCAGGACAGGTGGGCAGGAGCTAGAGGTGTTACAGCTCTCCATAACTCTGCTGTTACAGAGATGAACCACTTTCAGTCTCGATTATGAAGTTTTTGCTCCGTTACTCCTCGATCTGGTGTTGTCATTGCTTTTCCTTTGCTGTCTTTCTGGGTAACTTTAGGGGAGAGCCACATGAAAAGCCATTACATCACTGAAGCCACCTTCTACATAAATCTACCTCACATTTCCAGCAACTTTACCATTTTCCTGCATTATCCCTGTAGCTACACATTTCTCAGCTAATTTTGTGACCAGTATGGAGATTTTAAAGTGCTTTTTGTGCACAGTCCAGCAGAATGGGTAAAAGAGCACAACTAGTGCTGGACGAACCTTTTGCAGGATAAAGGGCAAACTCCAAAATACTTCACAGAAAACACGTGCTTATTAAGTTCAAACCCCTGAAGGCAACATTTATTAAAAGCTCTGAGGCATGATAAGATGAGCTGTGGTGTTTTCTGACCTCTGTCCGAGTTGTTTTTACGTCTAAACTTTGTTCACAGAAGGGGCTACGCAGAGGAAGTGGGCTTTCAATGCTTAAAATCGCTCTTCTGTTTGTCTAAATTTTCAGTCATAAATATCTCATTCATGAACAGTATAGGGCTATTTTTTCCCCTCTGACACATATCCCCTCTAAAGTGCACAAAAACATGAGGCAGGATGGTGAGCACTCATCAAGTTTATTCTTTCAGTCCCCGAGTTCCTACTTCATGCTACAGATGTTCTTCACCCAGAGAAGTCTGCATTCGCTTTAAAGATATTATCATGTAATATATGACAAATAGAAATCATAAATAATGTTTAATGTATGAGTATCACTCTCTGATCTCTGTATTCAAATGCTGATGTTTTTGTTTCTCGAGCTCATTTCTTCTCTTCCTCCTCACATCTTTTTTAGTGCAGCTGAAGCAGAGCCAAGATGAAAGTGGACCACTTAGTCACACATACTCCCCTCTTTAACTCATTACAGCCAATTAGGTGATAGGCCAGGAAGGCTGAGCACGAGGAGATAACTTTCTTCTGAATTATTCATCTCATATCTGGATCTCACCGCACCTCTGATCTGCTCCTGCTCTTCTGCTGTTCGGATGTCTCAGATCTGCCTTCTGCTGCTCTTCTTTCCTTGTTCTCCCTTCAGCTCATCTTTTACCCACAAAACTGGGATTTTGTGGGCTTCAAGTTACGTAGTTCATGTTAGATTGTGATAAGGACTGTCATCACTCAAACCGTCAGTTTTGACAAAGCTCTGCTTTTATCCGCCACTTTAATAAATAAATAAAAAATCTTAAAATATGAAAGTAAATCATCTAAAGACTAAATATGACAATGTGGTGTGGACTTTTGGATTCGGACCTGATTTTCCTGAGCGATGGAGTGTTCAATCATTACAGCTCTTTCTTTTTTCTTTTTATAAAACAGTGTTTGACTTCCTAAAGTCTTTCTGACTATAATCCCAGTACATTAAATGTCTGAAATTTATCTGAAAAATCATGAGATTAAAGGGAATGACCTGCACAACAGAGGAAGTATTTTACCAGCTGGGGACCAAAGACTTTGACCAAATCTCCCAAAACCTCAGTGTTTTCTGTAAAAAAAAAAAAAATTAAACTGTCAATTTAAACCGGTTTTTTCTTTCCTTCTGAAGAGATTAGAAAGATGAAATAAAACCTCTTGAGAAGTTAAGCCTCCGTTTTATAGTGAATTAGTAACTTTGAGCTCAGGTTTCTATGCATGCATGTGCAGGTTATTATTTTCGTTTCATAACGCTGCAACAGCTTTTAAACAATATTTCAGTGGGAGGTTTATTTTCCGTCTGCGTAACATTTGCACCTGATAATCTAGAAAAGGGTATTTTTGAACATGTGACAGATGTTGAAAGAGGGTTTTAATTAAGGATGTTTTCTGAAGCCTAACCAAGTGAAGCCAAACAACCAAAAAAAGTAAAACACCACCTAAAATGAGTCCACGTTTTTTGTTTTTTTAATCATAATCACATGTTTTACGTGCACTCCCTTCAGACTCTAAGTATGGACTTTTTTGCCTCCTAAAACAGGTCAACTTTAATTTCATGGTTTCTTAACAAACCAGTGATAGTGCCCTCTTGTATGTAACTGCAGTTGTCATTATAAAAAGAGAGAAAGTAAGTTGTATCTTTGAGAAGAAATTAAAATATATGCTTTACTAATTCATTAAGGAACAACGGTCTTTATTCCTTACTGAGTCCAAGTAGAGCTTAGATTATTTAAACACATTTGAATGTTTCCTCTTAAAGTGCTCAAGTGTTGCTTTAGAGCCAACGTCTTTCTGAAAGTTGAACCTGCATCCCGGTCCCAGTTCTCATGAGGACCAAAGGTGTTTTTCCTCAAGCATTTTCCTGTATTTAGCAGCATCCTTCACTCCTTTTACTCCTGACCAGTTTCCCAGATGATAAAGAACATCTGCACAGCATGATGCCACCAGCATCCTGTCCCACTGTGTGGATGATGTTACTGACGTGATGAGAGCTCCAGCAGTTTCACTGATCCAAATGTGGCTTTTTTTTGCTTTTTTTTTCTCTTTAAGCTACGGCATTTCTTTCTGGGTAGTCTTACATTAAAGACTTACATTTTAAGTAGCGAGAGTGCCACTTACAAAGGTCTAATGAACAGACTCTCCATCCACTGCTCCGGGGATTTGAAGCCCCTTTAGTCACCTTTAGCCTCTTTACTTTACTGTCTCTCTGAATAATAACTTTCTTCCACAGCCCAGGACTTCTGGTGATCTAGTCTTTTACTCTGTTTCTTTTTTTCCATACTCTTTGTATTTTCTAATAATAAATCAATACTTATTTTTACTTCTCCAGAGTTTTTTCCCTAACCTGTCTTCATCCTCAGTGGGCTGAGTTTTTTATTTATTTAAATTAAAAGTCTTAATTAAATTTTAAAAAAAACATGCCAGTAAGATTGTATGTTAACTCTGGGACGCTGGCTAAAATCATCAGACCTCACCGCTTGCTGGCAAAATGATTGATTGATTCTGAGTCCTTATGAGAGAGAAAAAGAAGAGACAACGAACGGATAACGAAGTACAGTAATAAATATTCAGCTCAAAATATGAGGGGCGCGGGGTGAAGAAAAAAGAAGCTCCCAGAGGAGCTTTAGTATCAGTCTGACAAAGACATAGATAATGAGAAAAAATAGTGGACAAGAGACAGAAAGAGGTGGCTGAATAATGGATTGGACAGCTGAGAGATAGCGAGACAAGACGAGCCAGAATGGAAAAAAGCGAGGTATCGTCTGTGAGGTCTCATCACACACTTGCTGACATTACTTTAATCTCAGGGCCAAGAGAAGACCAGAGGGTCCACACACATACTTCGACGTGCACGTGTGTTTACAGGGCCAGCGTGGTTGCCGGCGTGTAGGGACAGATTGTGTGTGTGTGAGTGTGTGTGTGTGCAAGGCAGCGTTGACTACTGTTTCTTGCAAACATGCCATCAGCCAAGACTTCTGCACGACACCATAACACACACAAAAATGAGGACTGTTTAATTTGGCAGGTTTATGTTTATATTTGTATTTCACACTTGCCTGAAACACGTCTTATGTGCTACCTTCCAGAAAACGTGTTTTGACATCAACTGAGACCATTTCATCACCAATAACCATTCATTACACTCAGCTGGTGCTGCATAAAGGGGGATGAGTTAGTGCACTTGAGGCCAGATCGGTGACAAGCGGCGAATAGGGGAACCTTTCAGAGAGCGGCAACAAGGCTTACACAACATCGGTTCTCCTTAAAAAGCCACCTGTTGTCATGAGCTGACTTCATGCAGTCATCAGTGAGAAAAATGAATGTTAGAGACTCAAAGAGAAGCATATAGAGGCAAAGGAGGCGGAGAAAACGTGCACTCGTCTCTCTGGAGATTGTTTTGAAAGAACAGAGAAGTAGATGAGAAAACAGGAACTGAAGGAGGAGGTGCAAAAAGAAATTTTAAAAGGACCGGACGTGAGAAAAAACTAGATCTAACGATATGACAGGCAGCCTTCATAATTATGGCTTTCTATTTCAGCATCTGATTATTGTTTGTGCTTCACCTGCAAAGCCAGTGGACATGCATTTACACACACACCTACTCTCTAAGTATACGTAGGCATTAAGAATACACATCTTGTAAAGGTGCTCATGCTAATTAAAACCTTTTCTGACAGCATACACATTCAGCCCCATAAGCAATGACACACACACACACACACTCTTTGTAGGTGTTCACATTGCTTTTCGGAGGCAAGGCAGCCCTTGTAAATACTGTTCAACATTGTGATTTTGTTTGAGCTCCATCTCCATGGTGCTGCTTCCTCACATGTTTATAGCGACTGTCGTTATAAATTAAAATCATCTTAACAACACTTAAACCGAGCCGCGCACGCGTCTGCAAGCAGGCAGTGACAACAGGACAGAGACGCAGGGACCCGCGCTACAGAGAGACACGAGACAGAGGCGCTGGACGCAGCCGGCGAAGGATGACGGGCGAGGAGAGGAGAGAAAGTAAAGAACCGGGTTTGACCCAGACAAAAACAGCAGCGCAGGAGCTCCTGAGAAGGTCGAGCTGAGAAGCGACAGCAGCTTCTGCGTGCTCGGGGCAGCTCGTCCATCTGTTTTATGAAAAAAATCTCAAAAGACACATAGGTGACACTGTTATATTTTTTTTCTTAATGCATATTGCTTAGATAAACAGAAAAAGTGAAAACACTAAGAAGCAGTGTGTTGCTCCTTCTTCATGGATCAGAGGATTTCAGGTAAAGTGTTCAGACTTTATGACTGGTCAAATGAGGTTTTTGTTTGAAGCACCATATCACAGAGACTGGCAGGTATCTGCAACCATCACGCTTCCCGAAACTTCCTCCTGTTTACTCACCCTCCCATTCAAATGGCAGCACGTACAGTAACAGCAGTTTTCAACTATTTATTTAACATCAGCAAAGACATCACGTTACATCCTGCGCCCCATTAGGAGTTTTTCAGCAGTTTGAGTCCACAGATAGTAGAGTATGTGGTAGTGTCAGTCAGCGGAAAGTAAGTGAAAGACAAGCCTCCACAAATACTCCTTCACATGCTCTGACTCTTACACTATTACGTTTATATCCTCACATTATCCACGCCTTGACATAAATGTAATGGGAAGAATGATTTCAACATGTTAAGCTGCAACTTTTGACCTGTCATTCATTCGCCAATTTTTTTTTTCTCAGTTAATCTACACTAAAACTCTGAGAAATGATAACTGAGCCAAAAGACGTAAACTGCATCTTTTGTGGGAACATTAAATTTAGATATGAAATTATTACAAAAATATTTCATGAGCTCATGTACGTCAAAAATTTAATTCAAAAAGGAGCTTGTGAAATAAATTGTTTCAATAAATTAGGCAAAGTTACGAAGAATTGAACTCATTGTGGAGGAGCTAGAGTAAGTAATGGATTTAACTGAGAGTAATTTATTAGATTCTGTCATTTCTACTTAAAATTCACTGGAAATTTTCATTTAGGGCCTTGGCGCCTCTATGATCACCTCCATCTTATTCAGGTTCACGCTCTTATGCTTCATGGTGTCCTTCAGGCAGCACTATGCGACACCCGTGAACACACATCAGGCGAGGCTGCACAGTCATGCAGTCTCCACAGCCTGGTAACTATGCTTACGTGGCTTGTGGCTTAAGTTACATCTTTTTTTTTTCCTGTGGACAAGGAAATTGCAATCAATAATTGCATCAATGAAAATGGCCCACGTCTGCGAGCACACCCATCTGAATGATCCTGAACAGTTTTTAGTGTCAATTTAACATTTCACATGAGTGTTTTTAACTTTGGAGGTGACTGATGTCAGTTTTAAGATGATACCAGGTACAGAATATTGTATATATCACATATATTATATATACAATATCATATCATAATCTGCCAAGTCAGCACGAGAATTATTGAGGCTTTATTGATACCAGTGCTGCATATTGCTTTGAAAACTTATCAATACTTGACAGTCGGGGAAACAGTCTTAACAGAGAGACCCAGGCATCCCTCTCCCAACCCACCAACCTCCTCCACCTCTTTCAAGAGAAGAACAAAGTATTCTCGGGCCAGAAGAGAAACATAACCTCTCCAGCATGCCCTGATTGTGCTCTGAGGTCTACTCCTGGTTGGGCATGCCCGAAACACCTCCCCAGGAGGTGGTATCCTAACCAGATGCCCAGAGCACCTCGGTTGGCTCCTCTTGGCGTAGAGGAGCACCAGCTCTACTCTGAGTCCCTTCTTGGATGACTTAACTTCTTCTCTTTCTCTGAGGGAGAGTTCAGTAAGCTCGTTCAACCTGAAGTGAACCGGACTTACTCCCGGCAATGCAGACCAAGCTCTTGCTCCGTTTGTGTAGCTGCTGACTGGTCTGTGGCAACAGACCTAGTACACCTTACTCTCAGAGTACTCTCCAGGGGGAAATCTAAGGGACATGATCAAGTGCCTTCCTTCAAGTCCACAAAGCTCATGTGAACCAGCTGGACAAACTCCCCTTCTCCCTGCAGGACCCCAGCGAGGCTAAAGAGCTGGCCCAGCATGACCTGACCCGGATGTTTCTAAGGAATCTGAGATTCAGTTTTTAACTTGTACACAAAACTTGGAATAAAACTTTTGTTAAAAGGGCTGTTTGTCCACAAATATCTTTGTTGCTGCTTTGGATTGGTACTTATGGCAGAAGAGGCAAGAATTATACCCATACATATACACACACACACACACACACACACACACACACACACACACACACATATATGTGCATATGCATTTTAATCTTGGAGCAGATATTTTAAGACAGCAGGCTTGAAATGAGCTCGGTATGACTCATTCATGCTCACTTGACAAGAAGCAACTTCCACAGGACTCCAACGTAAAAAGCATGAATGAACATTTATTCACAATCCTTGTTTCTTCATAAAATAACATTTCAAAAAAGGTTCCTCCATGCTCTTGATCTCCCGCTGTCTCAAAAAGTTTCAGACTCTCCTCTTACCAATTATTGTGAGCTACTTCTCTCTTCAAGTGACATCGACGTAATTTAAGTTTATAATCCACAATGCTGTTGCACATCATCTGAATGAATGATTATTACATTTATAGGTGCACTTTCTCTCAAACATTCATCTACATAGAATCAGTACAAAATACTCCTTGTTCTTCGTGTATTGATGACAGTTTGTGCGGCGTTGGTACTGGACTTTGACTGAGGGTAAATCTTGCACGGCCCCTCTTTTCTACACTTTTTGTACACATACACTGTTTAACTTAACCTGATTTGTGTGTAGGAATCCTATATACATATATACATACATTCATACATACACACACACACACACACATATATATATACACATACAGAGAGAGAGAGAGACATAGTTGCATTGCCCCCTGTGCAAACATTAATTGAAATTTTCCCGCAAACACATATTCACATATTTGTAACTGCGTTGATTTCCCTCATTTTGGTCCCTCATAAAAAAATTACACTCCTTACCATCCAATAATAAACTTAGATTTGTTCCTTTAAGCCCTCTGATGAACTGGTGACCGTCCACAAGATGAAATATTTATAGTTAATGGAGGGATGACCTAAAATTTTCTCCCTGCGGCCTCACAGCAATTGATAATAAATTAGAGGATTTACATGGCAAGTCAGATAATGTGTATAAACAACATCTGGCACTTTTCAACACCTCTCTAATTGCTTATCCTTGAATGCTTCAATGGTGTTGACATTTGAAACAGTGAATGAGATAAGAAGAATTTACCTATACCGCATTTTGTATAAACCACCATGTTAAATTAATGTCAGCAGTTAGTCTCCACATTATTCAGCATCTGCAGATAATCTGTGCTGGTGCAGCCACCCATTAAGGTCAGGTCTTAAGAGTGCTGCTGAGAGATAATGGCTGAAGCTATTGATTTATTTTCTTGTTGCTTTATGGTCTCCACAGCCGCTGGCGACACACGGACCCTTCTTCCTCAGCACTCTGAACGCTTTGAATCACATCAAACACCTTGATGACCACATGCAATTTATCAGTGGAATTCCTCCTCATATATCATGCTTTTTGTCACTTGTGCAAATCCTCCAAACTTGGCCTCCACAGTCCTGGCATCCTCAGTCTCCAGCTGATCAGATACAAAGCAGCTAGAGAGGGTAACAGTATAAAATGTGACAGTGTGCCCAAACACGGGGCAGTGCTCTGTCTTTGTTTACAAATCGGTTTTAATGGAAGTATATTCAATGGAGCTGTGCAACGCTTTCATGAGCTGAATCTACAGAGCTGGTTTCACATGGTGTGTGACAAACTCCCAGTCAGACTAAGGTCAGGTTTTACTGAGAGGCCGGTGATGCACCATTTTCCTCGTAGTAACGGCAGGGATTTGACAGAGCAGTTAATTCATATAATCTGAGAATCAAAGCAGTGATGGGTCAGAGAAGGAGGAACCAGAGCAGTGATGGGCAAAATTTCTGAGTTAAATAAAGACAAGTGAGAATTCACCACCAAAACAAAAGTGGGGACTGAATGACTATGGTGAAAATTTTGCCCTGTGATGTCTTTTCATCCTGTTTCTGTACTTGTTTAAAGGCTCCATGTTGTGCTTTTCCCAACTTTCACATTTCAGAAATCAGCAGTAGCATCTTATATTCAACTTCATGTCACCTGGTTGCGTTCTGAAGGCTACCATACTGGTGAAATAAGTAATAATCGGTTTTCAGAGCAGTCAAAATGTGAGGTTTAGAGCGATCTTTTTCAAAAACTTAATTGTCTTGATATCAAGATAACGTTGAGCTCGCTGACTGGACTCCAAACACAAAACAAGCCCTAAATCTGGACCACAATCACATTTCAGCCAGAGAAGTCCCCACCTGCTGAAGAAACTGAGAGTCTGTGTACACCTACGTGAAGTTAAAGAAGTGTTTCAAGTTTTTTTGTTTGCTTTGTTTTTCTTTTTGTGGCTGCAAGGATTAAACTACATCATCATTTCTAAAAGCAGACATTTCTATTTTAAGTCAGAAAAAAATAATAGTCCAGAGGCTACCAAAAAGGGAAATAATAACTGATGACAACTCTTCAGAGGACCTGTGGGTGACATCACAGGAAGTTTGTCCACTTCTTATCCAGTCTGTGTGCATGACCAGCAGTCGTGCCGTATTCTTCATTTGATTGGTTCAGAAATGTGTAATTGCAGAAACAAACAACAACCTGTCTAGAGAGTCCTCATATCTGCAATATGAATAAGTGTATGAGTGTTTGTGTGAATGGGTTAATAATAAATACATTACTGCCAGACAAGTATAAAAGAGATGAGACCACACCGCTTGTCATAAATGTATGGTTTCTACCACATGGGCCTTTTCAGCGTAAGTACTGTGGATTATTTTAAAAAAATGTATTTTAATTTATTTATTAATAAGCTTATTGAAAATTGCAATTATGACTTGTAATATCTGAGTTAAGGATTGTGGGAAGAAAGCTACATTTATCCCGTACACCCAGCATCACTGTATACAAGGAAATGTGTCAGCAGCCCCAGAAAAAACAAAACAAAACTTGAACAATATAGTCTCCAAAGAACAAAGGGAATACATTGGCAAAAATCCCAGGAAATTAAAGAAAAATCCCCCAGCTACAGTATTTTGCTTTGAATAATGGCTACAATAAAATGGTAAAGTTTGAGTGTTTGCACACACTCGAGTGGTGAGTTTACTCGAGAAGACTGAAGAAATTACTGATGCAAACTACAGAGATTAATATAAAACATAAACATATACAGGAACTTTAAACTGGCGGAGTGTTTCTGGATTTTCTAGCTGTGAAACAGCATATTTAGTCTAAGCATTTTCCCGTTAAATGCCACAGTAGTCTTGACCCACTTCAGCAACACGCCAACGAAACACAGATTACTGCAAATTAGTGGGTGTCAGCACCATTACGGCTCAGCTACCTGCAGGAGGGTAAAAATAAACCATTACCTGTGGCTCAGTCTGCTCTGTGTTAGTAATTGTGTAAAATTAAATCTTCATTATTTCTGCATGTTCTGAAATGTCACGTAAATAAAAAATACATTTAAAAAAAAAAGTCCCTCTTCTCCCTGTTTGTGTGCACAGATATGTGCATGCATCTGTCCTGTTCCTGGATAAAAGTGAGGCCTGGATATCTGGGGAAACCTGATTCCTGGTCCGCCGTCCCAGGACAGACAGTCCCCTCCCCGGGGAGACATATTTTGCCCCGAAAGGAGAAATTAATACACCAGCTAACCTCGACTCGCTGCTCTCTCCAACACACTCCTGTTCTCCTCTCCCTCAGCTCCTCCTTTATATACTCACTCTTTCCTGTAACAAGCCCCGTCTTCCTTTGAAGGACAATTTGGTTCTGAACAACACTTCAGTTGTGAACAGAGATGTTTTCTTTCAGTTTTAATGTACTGTTTTTTGGGCAAACTCGACGATTCTGTATCTACCCCTGATATATCCTTCCCATTGTTGTCTAAAGAGAGTGGTTTTATAGAGAGTACTTTATAAATATATCAAAGTCACCATTAGTGAGCTTCTGTCGTGTCCTTGAGCAAGACAGTTGATCTCAGCCAGCTGTAGCTGTTATAGTGGAGAACAAGAGGACAGATATTTTTCCAAAAGAGATCAATATACTGTACTATCACATAATCATTATCACCATTCATCCTCAGCAACTAAAATCATACTCCCTCTCACTCTTCTCCTCCTCCTTCTGCTCGTCCTCTGTCACACCCGGGTGTCGGGGGGTGTCAAGTCCCTCTGTGGAAAAATAAAGCCAAGCAGCCGCCAAGAAGGTTAAAGCAGTTGCTGCAGAGTGAGACGAGCCATTGATGGAGACGCCAGGACACATGATGGGACACCTTAAGACGGGCTCTGGCACACAGGTTCTGGGAAGAACCTCAAAACTTTGGAAAATGTGAAAAAAAATTCCATGATGTGCATGAGCAACAGGGAATATTTCAGGTATTTGGTTGTTTCTCCAAACTGCACTCTCTCACTTTAAATCATCTGCAGAAGATGATTTTTGTGTGAATAGTTTATAACATTGTAAAGTGAATTACAACATGACAATTAAGTATAATATGACAAAGATTAACTGTGAATTATCACATCTGAGAAGCTGAAATGGGAAAATATATGATCCTTTATAAAAAGATCAAATAATTAACACGTTTTCCAACTCAGTAATGGTTAGCTCTCCAGCACTTGCTCCGTACCTGTCCTCCATGTGTGAGGTTTGGTAGATCATACAGACCATGAAAAACCTGAATCGATCAGTATGGATGAATTTCAGCAAAGAGGCTGGGAGGCAATGAGGGATGGGAGTCAGTCAGGAAACTACAGCAGATCAGAGATGATATTCCCACTCAGGAGTGATGGTACAGTAGTCAGAGGGAGAGAAAGAAGGGGAAAGACATTTAGGCTATAAAATATTACTAATGAGGCAGAATTTACACAAGCTGCTGAGGTGAACAGATAAAATAGTAGCGGCAGTAAACGAAGAAACAGCGTCCAACGTGCCATCCCGAGCAGGTTAAAAACCCACAGAAAGTGCAGACTTTTATGGCACTACTTCCTGCTCTACCCCACCTTTCTTTCTCGCTTCCTTAGTCATCAACAAAGCACATTTTTGTGCTGACAAAAAAAAAACAGCAAAACAAAAAGCTATTTTCTGGCATTACTCAAAGTATTAATAATAAAGAACGTCTAATACCGAACGCATCAGTGGTTTCTTGAGAGGAAGGCGGAGGGTGGTGGACTTTGGTGGATTTTATGTTGCATGGTTGAAAACTTCGAAAAGCAGACGATACTGCTTCCAAAAACCAGTCGGAAAGTGAATTAACCAACTTGAATAGGGTCAGGAGAAGAAAAAAACTCCAAAAGACTCCATCAACAAGGTGTCTGAGCCAAATGAGTTTAATAATGTCAGAAAGGCAATTCTCCTTTAATGAATAGATACCGAAGTTGTTATGTGCACAGGACTCAAGACAGAAAGGATGTCTGAGGAACTGATGACTGACATAACAACTCTTTAGACGAAGTGTCAATAGAGGGCGGAGACATGTGAAAATAAATAAACACACTTCAGTTTCTGAGCTCTTGACTTTTTTCTTTGTCATTGTTGTTTGCTTCTAAGCTTGATAATAGAAATAATCTGGTCCTTACCAGATCTTTAAAGTCAAACTGAACCTCTGATGAACAACACATCACATACTACAGTTTTTTAACTAATCTAACGTGAGGAGAGTGAGTTAAAAACTAAGCACACATTTATTGTTTCCTTAAGATTTAAGAGAACAAGGCAGATGCTGCCCTGCAGTGGACTTACGACCCGTCAAGAGACAAAAAAAATATCACCAACACACTTTTAAAAAATCTATTGTTGCTGCCATCATTTTTGGAGGTCTTATAAGGCCGTTTGCAGATCGTCTGAAGTCCATCATTCTACAGTGAAAAAGATTATTTACAAGTTAAAAGACCATCGGGGGAGTTACAAATCCTCCAAAGACGAGACGTCCCTGCAAGTTCACCCCAAAGGTCAGACTTTACAATATTCACAGAAACTGCACAAGCCCTACATTTTAGACTCATTTAATAGTTTTAATAGTTAAACATTAAAGCTCATGGACAGACAAATGTTTGGCTATAATGCATAGCGCCAAGTTTGGCAAAAAAAACCACGACAAATCAGCACAAACACAGCAACTGTCAACTGTCAAGCACAGTGGTGGAGGCTGATGGTTTGGGCTTGTCTTTGCAGCATTAAGGACATGAAAGAGCGGCGTGTTAATGGATTAGCAAACATCTCAATAAACTGAAGCATAAAAGAGCAAGCCAGAATTCCTCCACAACACTCGGTGCATTTCATGACAGGAGAAAAAAATATATATATATATACAGAGCTGTAAGTCCTCACAATTCACCATTTACCTTTTTTTTCTAATTTGCTTCCACCAGGTAAACCTGAGGTGTAATTTACTTTGGCTGATAAAACTATTTCTTTCACACGCACGAATACAGAAACAAAGACAGGAGTCCAACTAAACGTCATGTCAAGCTACAACCACAGAACGTCAAGTAAATGAACAGAATCTGACAAACAATGTCATAGATATAACAATTACTTTAAATTAGTGCTCATGGTGCTATGAAATCATTACTCACAAGCTGATTCTGCATTTTGGCTAGTTTTTGATAATAAGTTATGACTAATTGTGTATACAATATAATGTTGTTCATCTGCGGTTGCATTTAGGAAACACATTTTAACCCCTTGATGCCCCATGATGCATGTTTGAAACAAACCTTTCTGAGACCTCTTCACCACCCCCAAAATCAAAACAACTAAAAAAAAACAGAACTTGTAAAAAATTGATGCAATACAAAGAAAAATAGACAAATTACCTAATGTATTCACAGAGCTACAAAAATATTGACTAGAAAACTGTTAAAGACATACTTGGAAGTGTTTTTAATTTCAATATGTAATAAATACTTTGACCACTGACCACTGGGGGCCTGCTCCGACACTGAGTCAGTGGAGATTAACTCACATGTTGAAACGTTCAACTTCACAGATTAATTAAACGTATTTACAGTCTGGTCTCCATAACTGGATTTCACTTCCATAGATGTAAATCTCAGATGTAATTTCAGTAACCATACTTGACATGAAGACGTTTGGGCAGATTTGATCAGAACGAGTGTAAAGTAATATTATTACTATCACAGGTTAGCATAAGCTAAGCAAGCCAAGCTAAAATAGATAACATGAATGCCATAAGGTGGGCGTGTTCCCAGGCCTGTTTGTTCTGCCCATTTACAACATGGCGCCCTGCAGTACCAGGAAAATTAGGCTTCAAAAGCACTCCTCAGAAAACCTGTGGGTGACATCACAGAGCGTTTGTCCAGTTCTTCTTATACAGTCAGTGACAAAGACATTTATAAAAGATACTCCAGGGATTTAGTTTGTCTTTGCAAGAAGTTGGGCAACTATAACAAAATGAATAATGGCTGTGTTGGACCACAATAAAATAACAGTCTCAAAATAAAGTATTCAAACAGAGACGTGGTTATATCGTGTTTTCTTTTAGCCTCCATTCACAGTATTTGACTGTCATGTTAGTGTCTCTTTGCTTTCTAAAAGAAACCAACAAAGTTTAACCCAAGGCTGGACAGGTGGACACTTTCACAGGACATGAAGATTTTTTTTGAGTCCCAGTCATTACTATTACATTTCTTTTTACTGAATTTACTTTTCAAATACTCCTGGTATCACTCTTAGGCTGAGTTTCCAAATAACTTTACAATTGCTGTTGTTTTTTTTCTTCTTGTTTTTAATGCTGTGTGTATTTATTTTCACTTCCAGTGGATTATTGTTCAGTGAGGTTCGGACAACAAAACTATTTGGCGAGGCTGTCAGGAGTGTTAACATAGACCACAGTGAAGTCACATAAGAACTGCTTTAAAAGACATTTCCTTCTATTTCACTCATTCTGATGAAACTGCAAAAGCTCAAGTCTAAAATCTGCACGTTATAATTTTATACCACATCTCTGGACCTCCTCTATGAGTCATCAATAATACATGACTAGTATATTTTCACCCTCTTCCAAACCATCAATCACTCTGGTGAGCCGGTGTTCAGTCTCGACTCATTTTCCTGTCCACCCTCACGCAGTCTCGTTGTATATCCAGACAGTAGTCCAGTGGAAAGTTGCACTAAGCCAGACTCTAACATACTGTATACAGCCAAAGCAAAGATGAAGACATGACACGACTGTCTGGATTTCAACAGAGCTGGATTTAGTTGACTCCGTGTAGATAGCATGACCTGACTGCAGACTGTCAGCCCAGTTTTACAGTGGGGTTCCTACAACACCCCTGGGGTGAATTGATATGGGCAAAGCAGATGGTCTCGTGTGTTGGTCTATATGTGGCATTGCCAACGCCAGAAAAAAAGGTGGAGGGTTAAAGGTGAGGGGAAACAAAGTAACTGATATGTTTGGATGCTGCTGGTCCTCCGACAAAGGTCTGAAGTCAAGTTCATACATATTCACGCCCTGAAAGTATAAAAGAAGGGAAAAGTGCCTCCTCGAGTTGTGAGAACTGTGATGGCAAATTATTTATTTCTGTCGACTATCAGAGAAAAAAATGAATGATTCTCACTGTTTTTCTGTGTTTTCTCCATTTTCTCAGCCTTATAAAAACTCCAACGGGGGATTTTGATGTTAAATGGTCATAATTTTCACCTTTTATTCACTTAAATGTTTAGATAAATCTCCCTTTCTCTGACATATTCATCTGAAAGTAGACCGCCAAGACACGACAGGCTTAACGTTAAAACGTAACTCGTAAGTCAAATACCAATCTGCAATTTAGCGAAGCAGAGCAACTCTCCTGCTGGGACTGTTGGTTTACTCCAGGTGACAAAGACATCTAAAGAAAGAAGTGGTTAGGGGTCACCATTACAAGGAAGGCAGAAATGAACACTTCTTATCATCATCCGTGCACCTTTTGAACCAGTTTCTGCAAATACAAGAGTCCACGGTTCTAAGAAACCAATCAGCTTCATGAGCAAAGGGCTTCAGTGTAGCCGTAGGTTTTTCACAGAACTTGTTGGGAAGTCTATTTTGTTTTGTTTTTCTGGTATTTGTTTTTTAACACTCTTATCTACTTATCCTCTTTGGTAGGCAATAATTCTTGTAGGTGAGGTAAGCAGAAGGGAGCGGAGGAAAAGAGGGGACCCTTTGTACCAGCTCTGAATAAGCTGTTAGACTTGTGAGGGGAGTGTTTTATCCACGGGAGACAGGAAAGATACATATGTTTGCAAAAATGCATTGGAAAACGTTTAGAAAGTAGGATATTCAAGTTTTCCGAGACCTTATGTTGAATAAGAGATCGATCTGAGGACGGGAATGTGCAGCTCTAACAGAAGCAAGGAGCTTTGAGGAGTATGGCGAGAAAAAAGTTTAATCCCTTTTTTAATATACACCCAAATAAAAGAGATGCTCTTCATAAGTGCAGAATATGTTCCCAGGTCCCCTGTTACAGCGCAGGACTGATTAAAGAATCAGAGGACATTAGCGAAGAACCCTACAGAGTATATGGTTCATTGTAATTACAACAGATCAACGCAACCGTAATTGAACTTCATGTATAATATATTTCCTCAGACACAGAAAAGGTCTCAGCCCGGTGAGTATCAAAACAAATCAAAACAACTGCAGAGCTCCCTGTGATACAGCATCATGGGAATGATGCACATAAACAGACATGTGTGCCCCCCTCACGTGTGTCATGTCATGATGCGAGGACGTTCAGGTGTCTTCCGGTCTGTTAAGATGAAACGGGCCATCACAAGGGCGGCTGGCTTCCAAGACCAGTCCAGCTCTGTCTATGAGCTTGTGGCATCTGAAACATGATCTGTACAAATCCAAGTGCCTCCCGAACAGAAAACTAACAACAAAGAAGAGAGCTGAAATCCACTCCAGCTCCCGGTAATGTCAGTGAGAATGTCATGGGCAGCTACCCCGACAAAGGCCACAGCTCTGAATTTTAAAACGCGCACCATGTTGAAGAGGACCGTGACAGGTACCGTGACAGGTACCGTGACAGGTACCGT
>JAOWBL010000003.1:9110881-9138046 GCA_028564865.1 Zenarchopterus dispar | reverse complement strand
ACCGTGACAGGTACCGTGACAGGTACCGTGACAGGTACCGTTAGGTGCGCTGCAGAGACACGTGTGAGCTCCCTGCTGGGCTGGAAAAAAGGAAGAAACAATTAAAGAAAAGGGAAAAGGGACAAAGTGGGGCGTTCGTCGGCCTGCTCTCACTCATGGAGCGGCGGGATGATGGGAACACATGCAAGGGTTGCGGCCGTGGAGTGGGATTTCCCTCTGCTACAAACACATGATGGCATTGGCAGGTAGACAGCTGTACTTGTCCAAACAATGATACGGAAAACACGAGCCGGTCCAAG
Source organism: Zenarchopterus dispar (assembly GCA_028564865.1). Taxonomy (NCBI): domain Eukaryota; kingdom Metazoa; phylum Chordata; class Actinopteri; order Beloniformes; family Zenarchopteridae; genus Zenarchopterus; species Zenarchopterus dispar. Next base: position 9,137,747 of record JAOWBL010000003.1, on the reverse strand, counting down.
GAGCTCCCACACATAACACTCTGTTCACTGTGTGCCAGATGCAGCTGCAGGACAGCTGCATGTCCGCAAGTGTTGTGTGCTTCGCTGATGAAGGGACTGAAAAACGCTAAAACACTTGAGCAAGGATAAATATGCCCTAAGTGAACATTTACTTTGAAACTAATACTTAGGCCCCATACACTAATTCACACCATTATTATGTAAGGGCTTACATTTGATCAGTGTCCAGATCTAAAAAGTGATGTATGTTTAACATACTATTCTTGAGCGCTGTGTCAGAGGGGAACAAGCACCACCACTACCAGTGAGATCATTTTCCAGTGTTTATATGTTGTATAAATTTGTGAGCGTATGATACACGGGTATTTTAAAGCCCTGACTTATACTTCCATTAGTGGAGGAATATGCTTTGCTCTGAGATGTGTGTTTGGTTTAAGTGTGTAATTATTCAGACTTTCCTTCATTGGCTTAATAAATCCTGGTTGTATTTAGTTTCTTTAGAGTAAAAATAATAATAATAAAACTGGTTGAAGTTTTTATTACTTCATTCCTTTCTGACGTGTGTTCTTTTTCACTGGCATCACAATGTTTTGAGAGCATCTTTCACACCTCAGCAGTCAAGCAGTCAACAGACACAAAGTGCTCACAAAAGGAGTTTCATTCAAAACATACCCCCCTGTGGATGCTGGGAAATTAAATTCAATATACAAAGTCCTCCTGATGCTGTAATGAGACACAGACAAGGGGAAATTGAACAGTGGACCCCATGTTGAGATGATGTATGCCATGTTTTCCAGCTAATTGCAGTATAAGCAACTCTGCTTGGTTAATTTGAAAATGTATCAAATACTGTAGCTTATTGGATTTGATCATCAGGAGGGGAAAAAAAGCGTGACTGAGAAGTTTAACTTTGATAACACGTGGGTTCCCCACAGTAACTTTATCAAACTTTTAAATGAGTAGTTGGAGCGATGAAAAACAAAGACGAGGCAGGTTTTACGCGCTTCGGTGAAAATAAGATGATGCACTTACATGAATGCGTGGTAAATAAACGCCCATCCTCTTGGTCTTTCCAGCACGTTGTACAGACAGTTCTGCAACTTTCTGTAGCGCTTGCTTGAAGCGGAGGCGTTGCCCCGGGGTCCGGGCGGTCCGGGCAGCGGGGTGCCCAGCAGACCCGTGCGGTGCGACGGGTGTCCGCGCTCCGGAGTGGACGGCTCGCTCCTCTCCGTGTGGACGGCGGTGAGGGCCACGAACTCTACCCGCCTGTCGTCGTTGGGAGTCGGGGGCGCGAGCATTCTGATGCCGCCGTTGTTGGATGGACTTCCCAGCATTTCCAGGCTGTCGACGGCGTGCGTCAAAGTGACATGAAGCGTGCCACTTTTCACTGGATCACTGGCAGGAGCGCGGCGCTCACTTCTGACCGAGTCATAGGGGCGCTAACGTGGACTAAATCTAGTCAAAGTCACTCAAAAACACGATCAGTGGGTTTACACCATCCCTGCCGGTTCCACGCTCGTGCTTGATTGGCTACGCGTGAAAAGTTATCTGTAAATCAAGTCGCAAAAGACAAACTGCACAATAGTCGGACAAGTGCGTGGCGCTGAAACGTGACCTTCAGTGACCATTGCTAAGAGTCGGGTGTGATAAACAATTCCACGGGGGTGCAGGCCAGTAATTACACGTGCACGAAGTCAAAGAAGACTGAAAGTAAGCTGCTATCGATCTGACATCACTTCACGGAAACCACAGCAGGAAACTCGCCTCCATCAAGTTGATAGGTAAAAAAAAGATAACACTTCCTAAAGAAGACTACAAAACACGCCAAGGCGACGCGCATGCACTACATTTATGGCATTTCAATCTAATATCCGAAGATGCAGTTCTTTCTTTTCAGTGAGTTTCTTGCTCATTTAAGAGGCTGAGTGAGCCTCCCGCAGCCGCTAACATCAGCTCCCTCTCCCCTCCTTGTGCGCCCGGCTGCTCCTCCGCTCCTCCGCAGGCGGGGTAATGTGCGCAGAAGTGACAAGCATCGGTATGATGGCAAGAATCAAAGAGCAGCAGTTTTAGGGCTCCGCGAAGAAACGCGTAAGAAAGGCGCCCGCGACTTGGTCTGGGTAAGCGCGCACAAAGATGAATTTAAAAAGAAAAAAAAAGAAGTGCGTCCGGTGAGCTGTGACGTGCCAGAAACGGAAGCGCGAGAGGCGAGACGCTCTGCGCACGGGACGGGCGACCGGCGTGGATGGGATGCAGAGGCTGCAGCGGCCAGGCGAGAGAGACAACAAGACGGATTTGTTGTTGAAGGAGCTTTCCAGGAAGAACGACCGGTCCCAGCGGAGCCCCCAACTTTGACGCAAGCTGTTGATTATACTCCTCGGTGTCGCCTGGTGTCCCGAGGTTATAGTCTTGAACTCGCAAAATGTTTCTGTGTAACGCAAAAAATAAAAAAATAAATAAAATCAGACAACTTTTCAGTCCTCGATTCTCTTCAAACGAACCTCTCAGCTGTGTTTACCGTGGGAGGAGGACTTGAACCCATGGCTACCAGAGTTCGGAACAGCAGAGACAGGTGTTGCGGGGCACAGCAACAGTGACAGCCTCCTCCTTCTCCTCCTCCTCTTCACAGGACGCTGCTTTCTAAATCCATAACTGTGACACACTGAGATACTTGTGGTTATGATACAAACATAACTCTCCCTGGGGTTATGGAGTAAAGTGACCTGTGGCGGGTCACCTGTCCCAGGGCCACTGAGGAATGTGAGGGGGTTCCCAGACTCCGGCTGGCCACCAAACAAGTCAACACCATGGCATGTTTTCTATCAAGCACCAAACTAAATGTAAAAAAAAAAAATCTGAATAAAGAAGCTTAAATATATCATTCTTATGCTTGAGCTGGAAAAAGTTGATGGGACTACCTGTGTTGAAAGAGGAAAAAACAAACAAACAAACTTCCACCTTAAGCGTGCATAAGTTTTAGACAGTTGAAAAGCAGAGGCAGGTTCGTCATGTTAACTGCGTGCAGCAGTTTATGGAACATGGAGTCTCCGGGATGACGTGTGGGAATGCAGCTGGAGTCTTTCACCAGTCCAAAATCTACACATTATTCCCAGTCCCCCTCCGCTTACATAATGTAACCTTCACTAATCCCTAAAGCTTCACGTGGCTTCACACTGTACGTTGACAGGTCTTGTGTTTTCAGCGTTTTTATTCTGTTTAGACGTAGATTTTCAAGTGACCACAATCGGTCATTATTTTTACAGCGGGTTAACGGGTTGATGGTCTGGTTTTTCATCCATCCATCATTTATACCTGCTTGTTCAGCCTGTCCCAGCTTTCTTCAGGTGAAAGGCAGAAGTACACCTTGTGCAGGTCACCTTGTGCAGGTCACAGGGACAAAGCAGACATAAATTATTTTTTTTAATAGTTTGAACTTGTTTTTCAAAGTAATACAAATTGATTGCTCAAGATGTGGCTACCCAACACCAAAACCTAAGCAGGAATTAATGTTCCTCTTATCAGGAAAGTTGGGAAGTTTGATAAGTTTGTGTTGCCTCTCCGAGGACTATAACCAGGCAGTCTGATTCCCTGTTTAACTGTTTGAAATGTTGGAAAAACTGGTAAGAGAGGCGGATTTTGAAAACAAAAATTTAAAAGTACAGCTTCCTTCCTTCAGACCTGCCCCCGAAGGAGAAAGAGAGTTTGATGTAGGAACCAAAGGTCCAATGACTTTTATTAAGTTACTCACAATGACTCCTGACGTTTATAAGGATAATTAATATATTTTATGATTTTATGTGAGAATGTTTAATTAATTGCTTGTTATCAGTGTGTAAAAACATTTCAGGTAAAAAAAATTTTAAAAAATCTCTATAAAAGAAATTCCCTCCTCAACCTTTAATAGATATTCAGCGATTTCCTAAAATGTTTTGAAAAGTTCCACTGATTTATGAATTGTAAATATTAAGGCTTTGTTTCTTTGGAATTTGTCATTGAGAAATGTTATTATTTTAATATTTTGTGTTTTTTTATGCCCTTTATTGAAAGCAGCTTGACAGGAAACCGGGGCAGAGAGAAAAGGGCGAGAACACGCAACAAAAGGTCACGGGCCGGGAGTCAGGCTTGGGCCAACTGCACGAGGACCACAACCTCCGTCTATGGACAGCATGCTCAACCAAGGAAAGTATTGGGAAATATTTTTCAAGTCTGCTCTGTAGTTTGATGCTAAGTGTCCAGCTGTGACCATATTTGTTTGGAAGACTAAACTTTTGCTCCATAACTAATCACATCTTCATCTGTCATCATTTCATCCTCTGATTATTGACTCTTACCGAACAGTGTCAGTTTTATAAACTTTCCTATTTTCCTCACATCTCTTTCTACTTTTTTAAAACACCTTATTGCTAACTGAATTTGGCCAGATACTAACTGTAAAGACACTAACAATGATTTTCTTGATACTCCAGTAAAGGTTCAAACATAGAGTAAATTGCAGATTTTATTTATTTATTCATTCATTCGTCCATTTATTTATTTTCACTTTAGAAATCTTCTCTGGAAGTTGGGTTTGTCTTCAGAATAACACATCACATCCAAATTGGCGCTGAGTCCTTCTCTCAGTTTATGCATAAAATAATTTTTCTGTTTGTGCTAAAGAAAAAAAGCACAAAAAAAAACAACCAGGTGGAAGAAGAAGACAATAAGTTTTGATCATGGCCTTGTGTAAAAGAGGACATCAACCTTGGAGAGGAGGTGACCTCTGAGCTGTTACAGATTATTTAACTTTACAGGATTACAGTGTTGTATTGTGGTCTACAATGATAGAAAAAAAAAAGCATATTTAATTTAATATGACACATTTGACATCTTTATTTTGGGTCATCTTGACTCCGGCCCTTTAAGAAAAGGTATCAGGTGTTTGTGTTTGTTATTTTAGCTACAGTATATTTCTGTTTTCTAACTGTCATTTTCTTATATGTACATTACAGACAGATAAAGTAGAGTTTTGTTACACTTCACCTCCTGCTGATGAACTTTCAAAGACACTAAACTTCAATGCAACAGCGTCTCCCAGGCCCTCTGTTTCGCTGTCCTATCCTCCTCTTTGTATCTCAGCAGTTAAAACCGGGTCAGGTGGCATCCAAAGGCAAAGGTGTGGATAGACAGGCTAGCTCTGCTCACACCCTCTGGGATTAAAAATAAAGTTTTCAACACGGCAAAGCCACCCACCTTCTATTACAGTGCCATGCTCGGGTGGTACTTTCATCTAGTGATCAACACATCTGATCTGGGAGGAGGTTCTTGCAGTGGTCTCTTGGCCGTAAACAGTAATGTGACAACACGCAACAGCTGAGCGTGGTCAGAACCGCACAGTGTGGGAACAAGTGCTTGATGGCACAAAAACAAAACCACAAGGAAGAGCTTCTTCCACGCTCTCTTATCCAGATTTAGTGGCGATCACGAAGAGCTTCTGGGGGAAGGTGGGCTTCCAGCCAGGAGATCACGTCAGAGGAGCCCGGTTGAAGGAGCTGGGACGCTTTGCCTCCCTCATGCCACCCTCTCCCCTCTCTGTTGTTGTTTTGTTTTTGTTTTTTTCCAGTTAACTCCTCACTCCGAGCATTCACTCATGCCCCACCGAGTCCGTTGAGCTTCGGAAGTCGACAGGCACTCAGGGAATCTATGGGAACTTCAAAATACTCACATCAGCATTCGTGTAGCACGCTTATTAGAGTGCAAACTTGCTCCGTCTGACCCCCACCAACCTTTTATTTCCGTTGGACGTTTACTTGCGCCTCTTAATGGCTTTCCCAGACCGTGGTCTTGTTTGTCTTTATTTAATCTCTTCTGCGTTTCATCTGGTTCCTTCTTTAACGCAGAACTTTCTTAATGGAAAACCTCAGCGGAGTGAGGACGGGGGAAGAGTATGGGAGCGGGCAGATTTGTTGATATAATGTGTGTGTTGTGTTGGGTTGGTGTTGTTGTTATAAGTCTGGTTCTGGTCTTTGGAGAGGTGAAATGACATTGTCAAACAGCGCTGTGTTTGGAGCAAGAACCCCCAGTGAGCCATCCACTCCAGCCATCACGTAGACACTGCAAAAATGTCAGCTGACGTGAAGCAGTTTTTTCTCCACTAATAAATCTCACAATCTGCCATTCAGCAACATGAATATGTACGTGTCAGCTACAACGACCGGCGACTGAGTCAGAAAAATACTGTACGCTGGCGGGAGACCTCAGTCATGACTGGTCAAAAGACCCTTTGTGTGACTTTTCTAACCGCTTATGCCTGCATGACTGAGCAAACGAAAGCCCCCTCATAGGAGCATTTCTAAATGTTTGTCCATGAAATGCTCCTGTGAACACTTCCACACTTCCATCAGTGGAAAACAGTGTTCACCCAACTTGGAGCAATTTAAAAAAAAAAAAAAAAGGATAAAAAAAAAAACATACAAGAGCCCAAAATAAAATGCGTATGAACTGTATGGTTTCTACTTATACTAACTCACTAGATAATTCATTGAGAACAGAAGTTTAAAAAAAAAGTGTATGGAAACAACATTACTAATTAGGATAATAAAAAAAAAATAGGATTAATCGGGCCATGTGAAAAAGCTCAGGTTTGTCATATGTATTCTGTATCTGAAGCCGACACTAAAACTACACTCAGACTCTGCGGGGACTCCGGGCTCGCTCCCATTCCTCTATAGTCACTGTATATAAATATTATATATGTAATATATATATACATTTTTATAATTTTTATACACATTTCTATACATTTTTATATATACAAATGTTATATATTTTATATATATAAACTATATATGTGGCCCGTGATGGACTGGTAAACTGTCCAGGGTCACCAGCCACCTGTAATGAGTTGGGATAGGCTCCTATAGCCGTGACCCTGTCCAGGATTAAACAGGTATGGAGAATGAATGAACAGACTGGATGATTTAAGCAGATGTGTATTAAGGAATCCATTACAGTCTTTCCTTTATAGGGCACTTCTAGTCGAGATAAATATTAAGAGGCTGTAGATGCAAGACATGGTTGTAATCATTTTCGTATTTAAAATGTAGTTGTTGACCCTGTACAGCACTGCGAGCTCCTTTCGAAAGGACGTAATAGAAAAAGAGTATTTTACTGTATTCTGAAATGCCAGGAGCTGGGGAAATTTTATCTTACAGTTTGATGAAAAGGAGACAGAAAAGTGGAACAAACACAAGTTAACTTGTGTATTGGGATTATTTCATAGTTCGGTCAGACCAGCTTGTCCTTGAAGCCCAGTCACAAGGTTCAGACTACAGCCAAAGCAGTCCGGGCAAGTTCATACGGCCAAAAGCTGCCTTGATCTGACCAGACGAGCCCGCCAAGCAAAAATACCCCCAGACAATCCTTTTCACGCTTGAATTAAGCACAAACATTCTCACAAACCCCGTTCCTCTTATTAGAAAGATCCAAGCGCGAGTCAATGCTGTTACTGTTCAGGGATTAAGTCAATTAGGAAAAGACCCTCCTGATAGAGTAGTGGGAGCTTGTCGTTGAGACTGTTTGAGCTGAAAATGGTGCATTAAAAAAAAACACTTCAACTCATAAAAGGAACAAAATGGAATTTGAAAGGAAAATAAAAAAATAAATAAATTCAACCCCCCCCCAGGGCAACTTAACTTGTGCCACTTCAAAAACTGTCACTAATCAATAGCTAATATATTCAAATTGTGGAGATATTACTTTGAGAAACTTTGTCAAGTACCACAATACAGAGTACTGTCTTGTTAGGATGTATTGTGGTGTTTGCAAAAAAAAAAAAAAATCAACATCTCTGCTCTCGGAGGCATCTGAGACAGACCATCATCCTGCCAGTTACCAAAAGGAAGTCCAGAGGCAGTACAGGACAGATGCAAAAGATGGAAAAGTACAATCACATTTTAAAACATCATCAGAAACGAGTTAAAATAACACGCAAACATTTCAGTGCTTTTTATCCTGAATACCAGAACATCTTTAAGTGTTATTGGTATTTGCGTCTTCCGTATCCTTGGTGCCTAATCTGATTTTGGGCTGACACCATGTTGAGTGTGAGATATTCACTTCATCACTGCCTACCTCATTTTCTGTTCAATTATAATTACCTCCCTTCCTGTTAAGATTTAGGTCGGTAAAGGAATGCTGATTAAGAGAGCCTGCAGGTGTCCAGCCAAATAACTCCTGACTCCATTGACAAGTAGTAGCACATCAATCTTTTCCTTCGCTCCAGAAAGTCCACCGAAATAAGATTAGTGGGGTTCATGTGGGATGTTTGGATACTTCATGGAAGGATGCTGGATTCAAGATAACTCATGTAGATAGTGAAGTTGTTTACTCTTAAATGAAAATGTTGAACCTGTGTTTGGGAGGAAAACAGGTGTCCAGACACCGTTTTCAATTTTTATTTGTATTTTACTAGATCAGTGCTGCCCTCCTGTGGACATTTGGCAGAACAACAAAAGACTTCAACCCCTTATTTCTGCAGTTTTGGGTTTAAACAAACCTGCTGACTCTGAACTTGTGACAATGATAAAAATCATATGGTTTTATGAGTTTTCCTGCAGATACCGAGTGTGGGAAAGATCTTCTTGGTTCAAGTTTTATTTCAGTGCGCTGCAGAAATTCTCTCATGACTGTTCGTCCAAACACAGGCTCTCAATGAAATCTTGTTTTCTTGGTTTAATTATAAAAAATGATCATGAAAGGTTTTTAACAAATTTAACCCCTTAACTTATAACACATGAAATAAGCAGAAAATCCAATTTTCTTATTTGAACCATCTACTGTATATTGAAAACATCCCCAATTTTGTCTTTGTTTTCTAATTAATGTTTTTTCTCTATAAATGACTTGTATAATTTTAATTTTGAGAATTTTTTTTGCATAAAACTTTATTATATTAATGGAGTTGTGCAGAGGTCTCAGAAATGTGTCTAGTAAGATACATCAGGCATTAAGGGGTTAAAGCACCACAAATGATAGTCATGTGTTAGATGACAACATTCAAAGTTAAATATATAAATATTTTTAATACATTTTCTAAGTGACAAATATAAATATCTGATGACACAAACACAAAGACAAACAGACAGGAATATTAGACAAGATCTGCTTTTTATTTATTTTTTCCACAAACAGAATTTGTTTACAAAAAGGAACGTCAAAAATAAAACTGTACCTATCTATTGCATGTAATGCTGCTAAATGTAACTACATGCAAAAACAATAATTATATTGATAAACATTACTGTACAAAAAATATATATAATGGGACAATTGTGAGGCCAAACACTGAAGGGGAAAAAAAAACTACACAAGGGTGTTGTTTTTGTTTTTTTGTTTTCTTTTTTTTTCCTACTTTAGACGGAGTCATGTGTTTTTGCACGAGACTTACACCGGGGCACAAGATTCAAGACAGTAAACCACTCAAGCAGAGAGGGCCGTGTAAAAATATAAAGAGGCAGAGAAGTCGAAGAAGGAGCTTAAAACACAAGCACATACGCACGTTCTTGCATACAGTTAGCCTTTACAGTTTGAAGCCCTTACGACAGAAAATCATGCTTCATCATCAATGTGAAAAACACAACTGAGGAAATACAGGAAACTAGGATCAAACATTGTGACTCTTTTCAAGATCCCTTAGTCTGACTTGCTGTAAAAGATACATCTGAGGTATATGGCTTAATTTCATTTGTCAACTACTTGATAAACAATGAAGGGTACAAATTTGTTCACAGATTAAAGAATGAGGTGAGGAATCTGAAGGCTTCAACCAAAAATATGTTGCAGACAAAGCTGGTCACTTTCCAAGTGTGTTTCCTCCTGAAGAGCACAAAGTAAGGTGCTGAGAATACAGCTATACTTTATTATTCCAATATTTTTGAAGTTGTGAAAAAGAGGAAGAATTCAGAAGTCTGTATAAAGATTGCTGTTAGGGACAGTGCAAATTGATCCATTTATTTAGATATTTAAGCAATGTGATGACAAAAGTACAAAAAGTGCACTAAGTCAATGTGTGGATGCAATATCTGACATTTGATTGTAAAAGTGTCCCTTTGGTTTTTGATCCAGCGTACTAAAATGTATTACAAAACATGGGCGTTGCAAGATTCCAGGTCCCTCATTTCAACGAACAGTGTTAAAAAAGAAAAAAAGAAATTGAAGATATCAAGCATCCCTTGTTGAATTTGATGCCATCAGTTGGCATCACATGGGCTGGTGTGAGTGTTGCATGTGTGAGGAGGAAGGGTCCTGTTTGTGCTCACTCGGTGGTGACCTGCGTGACCTGCGCATCAGCTGTCTGGTTGGTGGACTGAATAAACATGGGTTGAGTCAGCTCCTGTCCTGCTGGCATCGTCACCTGTTGTATCTGATAGAGTTGCTGAGAAACAGAGAGACAAGGACGTTGAAAGATAAGCGGGGTTTTAAATAACGGGATTGGATCTAAACACAAGATCCCAGCATGCTCTTCAATTATTACAACATGGCATTTATGTTATTCCTGGAAAGCATCTCTCATTGGATTTTACTTCTGATTTTACTGTCACATCTTGCTCAAATGCCAACTTGTTGCATCTCATGTTTGTAGGACACTTATTGCCAACTATTTTGGCCACAATTTTGGTTTCATTATTAAAATGTACAATGTCCAAACAACATTCAAAACTGAAGTTCTTTACTACCTGTCCATCAGTAAACTGGCTGAACTGCTGTTGTCCTTGCTGCACCTCGGTCTGTGTAATCTAAAAAAAAAAAAACAATTTATTCAAGTATTGCATATCTCTGGTGGCTTCTATACAATTCATGTCATTTTGACAAACCCATGTGCATTTTCTGTGTGTAAGTGATATTTCACCTGCTGTGTGTTTGCAAGAGTCTGGATCTGTCCCTGCACCACTTGTGCTCCAGAGACGGGCTGGGCGAGACGGATGTATTGTAGTTGGCCTGTATTTAGTTGCACCTACAAACAACCACCACAAGAGGGAGACAGAGTTCGGTTTAGTACAAAGGTCATTTGAACGCAGAGGACACAGCCATTTTCCAACTGTGGCCAACACTGAATCCTTCACTTCTCTCAGGTGACTTGGTAATCATCTAGACCGAATACTTCATTCAACCAAATAAACAGAAAAAAGAAAACACAATGATGGCCCTAGGCACCTTCTCTTTTTAAATCCCCACTTAGCCCGTTCCTTGCTTTGTTTGTTCTTCAGTACCAACTTTTCTCTCTCCCCAGTGACGGATCATCTTTTTTTCCTTTCTTTTTTTTGTCTTTTCCAGGTTTGAACAATTTCTTACCGGTATCTGCTGAATCTCTCCCGTGTTTGTGATGATCTGCTGCATGACTTGCATGGTCTGGCCTTGGGCCTGACCAGTCTGAGCTTGACCCTGAGCTGCAGCAGCCTGGACGATCTGTACCTGCTGGCCCTCGCCCACCTGCATGGCAACAGGTGCACTCTAGTGGGGGGAAAAAGGAGCAAAGAAACAAAAGGAAAAACAGACAGAAAATGTAGACATTAGAGAAAGCAGAAAAATCACTGAAGTTCCTGGATTGCACTCAATGACACGAAGCTTATAAATCTGTTAAAAGATAATCAGCACAGGTTTCAAGTCCTCTCTTTCTCTTTTGTCTGTCACATTATCTAGGAAAGGCCATCTGATCTCAGGCTGCAGTCACCCCCACAGACGGTCACCAGCAAGCCTGCGGTGTCACCACCCGATGTCAGTTGCCACCCGACATGAAATGCGCCTCCCCCTTCTCTGGCTGCTGATAAACTTTAATGCAAAAAACTGGTCTCCAAATCGACTGTAACTCACATAAATATTAAAAGACTTTATTTATTCCAAACATGAGACATTAGGTACCTACATTCAAATTTAATGCAACCAGTATCTAGTGTTCAGAGGTCTGCCTTGTCCCACAGCACTTGCACATGCGTGTAGCCCACCAGACAGAAACTAACATCAAGTGGCACCGAGCAGTAGCTTCTGATGTTACGTGAGTGGACAGTAAACATCATATATGCATGTGTTTTTTACCGTGATGGGTGTGCCTTGTGATTGCACCTGCACTTGCTGTAACTGCTGCATTGTGGCACCTTGCAACATCTGATGGCCGACAGGATAGAATGGGAAAATGAGAGAAAGAAACACGGTGAGAAAGCAGCGATTGCAACAATTCAGTGCACAAATGTAAGCAAGAGTGGCGTGTGTGGAGTAGTAGAAACAGTATGAGTAAAACAGAAAGCTTAAGAATTAGATCGGGAAACAAAGGCTTCAAGCAGAAAACATCATCTAAGAGCATGTTTGCGAAACAAAATAGTAAGTCAGGGGAATGAGGTAAAAGAGAAAATGATTAAAGTAACTGGAATGAAATGATAAAAACACATTAAAAGTTGTGAAGTTTGGTCCATGTTTGATTTGTGAAGTCAAATTTTTTTCAGTTATAATTGGCAGCATAGGAGATTTTTCAAAAAAAAAAAGGTACACTTTGGTACAAGTGCATGTAACCGTCTATGTTGTTACGCATTAAGTGCATGTTTCTGATTGTATGAAAGTTAATTTGTGGTTGTCAGCAGTCAGAAGTTGGTCAAACTGGTACTTTCTTGCTTAAAACCACCCAGATACACCGCATTTGCAAGTTATACAGTTTCAGTTTTACAATATTTGTGAGCATTATTTTCCTGGATTAAAAAAAAAAAAATGACAGAACTGACAACAACAGTGGCAAATAGGTCTGCAAAGTCTGCACACTGATATATAAACAACAGATACGAATGAATAACAAGAATCATCTAATTCCTCATAACTTCTTACTAAACAAACTAAATACATTTGATCGGAAGTGCAAAAGAAGGAATTATGTAATCTAATTACAGGGATTGTGGGAAGGTTATAAAGATATAAAGGTGCAGAAGGATTTAAATTCATGACTACACAACCTTTACTTTCAACATGAACGGGGGTAACAAGGAAAAAATTACAAAGATTTATCATTTGAGCACTACTTTAACAACCCAAATGGTTTCTGGGGAATTAATGGTAAGCATTTTAGAGCATGCTTTAATGTGCTATCGAGTTAACGGGCAACAATGGCGTCTACGCAAGGTGAATGTCGAAGTGTGACTGGGTACTGCAGCAGCAGGACAGTGAATCACACCGGGCCTAAATAAGTATGACAGCTCAGCTAAAGGCAGCCTGCTGAAGCAGCATGAAGCACCACAGCAGCACAGCTACACAGCATGCAGGGACCAAACTAGAAAGAGTGCAGCACAGAAAAAAAGTAGCAATTACAAAGAAACAATAGGATGATGTCCCCCAACTATGAATTTCTGTGATCTTGCTGAGTATTGAAAACTCTGACCCTGAGGAGGAACGCTCGGCTGCCAGTACTCGGGGAAACTGTGTGTGTTTGTATATGTTAGCTAGTAGGAAGAAGAAAAAAAAAAAAAGGATTCACAGTTTCTGTCTTTAATCTTGTATTTGGTCCTGCTGAAATAAAGGTCAGCTCTGAAAGTCATAAACATGACAACACTTACCTTACTTAAAACGATTTCAGAAACTCAACCATGATTCACCTCATACTGCCGTATATTGTGAAAACTCTTTAATACTCTCTAAATTCATAGCACAATCCAAATCATTTAGTGTGAAAAATTACCTTTAATAATATACCAATACAAATAATTTAATAAGAGAGAAAGAGAGAGTGTTCAATTTGAAATCTGGACAATAACAAGTAATAATTTCCACTCAAGTAAAAAGCCGTTTGAAGCAGGATTTCTTGGTCTGGTTGGAACTAAAATCTGCTACTGAAACTGCTTTGACTGACAACATACATGCAGTCTGACAAAAGATCACAATAGATAAAGTCTCATAATTTGTATTTTATCAATAGTTTGGTTGTTGATTTTTTTTTTACATGTTATTGGGTGTCCCTTTTGCTTTGTGACAAAATCTGTGTAAAGTGGTTAAAGCAAGCTGTTAAAGGTACCTGTCCCTGCTGTGGCTGTGTGATGATGATCTGTCCAGGCTGAATGGTCGTAGCCGCTTGTGCACCAGGTTGTTGTCCCTGCTGGGTGCCTTGAACCTGCACGGCTCCAGGCTGTTGGGCCAAGGTGAAGTAATACTGCACTGGCTCTGCTGGAGCTACTGACTGACGCATCTCCTCCTGAAGGTGTGACACGCACACAAACACACACACACACACACACATACACACAAACACACACACACACACACACAATGGGGGCCTATCAGTCCATACATCTCCATGAATTATTTTTGCAGGTGTAATGGTAGATGAGAGCAGGTGTGATAAATAACTGATGGGATGTGTCTAGGGTGGAGTAACGTAATCTGGATGTTAGATCCAGTACAAACATCATACTGGCCAATAACAAACTCTGCAGGTCTGATAAACCAGAACCAGTTTACACTAAATTATATGTAAAATGCAGCCAACACCAAAATTACTGAAATATGCATGGTCATGTTCTCGATGTCTTTCCACTTATTGGATGAGCCACAAGAAAGAAAAAGTGCAGAATCAGAGTGTGTTGGCATTGCGTTGAGTCAGCACAACACCGGAGGTTAGATGCTTGCTGGCACAATGAATCCAGGTCTCACTAATATGAATTGCTGATAAACGTCAATATTTCTGTTTTATAAGAGAGTAATGATCAGGGGTTCGCATTGATGATGTTTCTCCATCACCAGACGCGTAAACACCCCTCTCCCAGCTCCATGACAACACAGCTGAGAGTGTAGGATGTTTACATGCCTGGAAACAGTCCACTTGGCATCATGTTTAAATATTTCACCTCTCCATCTTTTATAGAGCCAATCAATCTCTTGCTCCACTATCATATGATATTTTATTTTCATGACCTTTGAATAACATTCTGGTAAGAAACATGTTTTTGATAGTACAACTAACTCGTAGCCACTTGTTTGTGTCTGTGACAGTAAGATGCTGCAAACATCCGACTGAAAGCTCTCGCTATCAAAACCCCAGCTTCCAGTCAAGGATGTTTACAGCATCTCCACACTGCCAGCAAATGAGAAGACGCCGTGACGACCACCTAAATTATCAGCTGTTTATTGTGTGGTAACTTCACTGAAAAGTCTTAAAATTAATATCTTCTGCAAAAGAAGCTGCTTTAAAGTTTTGCTCTGCAGGTTTTACAGCTGTGATGTAACAACTACCTGTCGTTTAGGGGGCTTCAGGTCATCCCGAGGTACAATGTCAATCAGGAAGTCAAACTGGTCAAACTTTGTTATCGCCATGGCAATGTCATTCCTCTGTAAAAACAAGAGACACAGAAGGTCAGAACTTAATTATGCAAATTCTCTATATGCAGCTTCATTTCTATACATTATTCATATATATATATATATATATATATCTCCACATGTCTCAGAGTCTGAGGTCAACGTTCCAAATTAGCCACAAGCGCCGGGACAACAAAGGGACGTACTTTGCTTTGATAACAAAGTTTTAAAAAAAAGAGGGAGAGGATAAGTTTACAGGCAAAGTAATTACTCAAGAGGAATTTGATTCTTAACCATTTCAGTGACTGATTTATCCAGAAGGTAGATTTTTAAAAAAAAGTTAGGAGTAGTGTACTGAATAGAATATCAACAATAAAATGACTTTTTCATATCTCTATGAAACTATTAGGGATATTTTTTTCCTCAAGCACTGACTTTTCATCATCAAGATCATTTTTTCCTCATTTTTAATTTCTTTTTAAATTAGATTTTTTTAAATGCATATATGTTTGCAGATAGAACAACATTAAAAATATCATCAGGTTATTCCCTTTTCAAGTTACATGAAAAAAAATTCTATTTTTATTAAAGGCTAATTCATTAATTAAACTAATGTCTAAATCCAAATACTGCTTTTAAACCCTTTCCTACATCCACAGCAGTGTGCTGTGGATGTGGAATTTTCCACAGGATATTGGCTGTCAGGACCCCCCCATTGTGTCCCTCCCTGCACTACAGGCTATTTATAGTATCTTGATTAATATCTGGTAACATCAGGTCACATCTACGCTTGCTCTATTGATGAGCGTTGCTATGGTGACCCAATTGGCATGTCCTCGTCACAATAGAACTGTACGTCCGTGTGTAAATAGGGGACACTGCTTTTCTCCGTTTTAGGCTAAAGAAAAATGAAAATAAAAAACAAATAAATCCTACATACATGAGATTTGTTACACATGGGTAATGTATAATCTTTGGTGTAAAATGTAATTAATGTGCATTTTCAAGTAGATGGAGTTTCTGTATAAGTAAAACCAAAAGTGGAGATTTTTAACATCATGGGTTTTATAATAAAGGAAAAAAAACAGACAAGCCACACAACAGCAAAGAGAGTGAACTTCTAAAAGTAAATAAATAAATAACAGTGTAACTAACTGGAATAAGAACAATTAATTACATCATCTTTTTCCCCAGCCTCCTTTACCTCTGGTGCCATGGACACATGAACACATGAACACATGAACTGGTCATCTCTCAGAGGTTTGTGAGTGGCCTTAAGGGCTTTCATGTTCTTCTACACAATTTCCCTGCATCTAAGTGTTCAAACTTTTTTATATTTTTTACTTTTTATCCAGAAACCATTTCCCCGTTTAGACTTTACATTAAAATAGATTCTGAGATATTTGATCACAAGTGGCCAGTGCTAATGCAAGGTCTGAACACACTCCAGGGTGTGACCACTCAGGACACATGTGACCGTGGACTGAGACGGGTGTCCTCATTCTCTTCGTAGCCTGAACATGAAAGTGTCCAGTGATGGATTCAGGCACCGCCTACTAAACATAAGCCATTGGCTTCAGCAATTCTTTTGATTTTATGTACAAATGACAGCAGTAAATCTCTTTTTTTGTTCAGTTTCTTTCCCGTGTTTGTGGCATATCTTTTCGTATTTTCACCTTTGTATTTGTGGTGGCTCATATTACGTATGGCTTTAAAACATTTTTTTTTTTTTTTAAATTTCCTGTGGTTTACACCTGTTTATTCCAAGCTTCTATCTTTGATGACTAAAAATTAAAAATAAAACTGTATTTGGTGTTAGCAAGTAAAAATGATGTACATGTTTACATTCACAGAAAATATGGAGGTCAAATCTGATCACTCGAGATGCATTTAAGTGCACATTTTAGTACCAGGTGTGAACACAAATGCTGAGCTCCAGCCACTTGTGGTTTGAGCCCTCAGGAAGCATTTTATTGTTAGGTGAACCAACCCCTAACCTTATAATTTACATCCATCCATGCTAAAAAAAACATGCAGTTTTTTGACTGACCACTGGGGGCTGCCTCCAAAAGCAAGTCAATCTCTATTGACCCCTTGTTAAAATGTTAAAACACCTGTACAGGGGCTGCATTTTTGTACCACATCAGGTGGAATTATATAAAGCAATACATTTTCTGTCTAATTTGGGGCGTTAACTTTTGATGAACAGCCAGCTTAGAAGGTGGCTAGCTGTCATCACTTTTGCTTCTTAGTGATTAGCACCATGTTGACTTCTGAGTGTAGCTTCTGAGGTCTGAATAAAGACCTAACAAAGCATCATCATTCCTAATTTAAATAAAATAGGCTTCTGATGCTGTGAATTGTAATGACAGGCTCCTCTGATTGGGTGTGGGTCGGCCTGAAAGGATCCGAGGATGAAGTTTAGCTAAGCAGATGGTAACTTGCCACCGAAACAAAAGTTGAAGGTCCTGTTCCAAAAGCCCATCGGCCTTTGGCCCTAATCCTAACCTTATCTGCAGCTCCTGACGTGGATTGACTGAAAGAGCCAGGAGCCACAGTGGATCATTTCAGGACCCTTCAAAGTGGAAGTCTGTTGGCATCCGCAGTTTATCAGACTGCAATACCAGTGGAAGTGGCTTGACATACAAAGAGCAACCGGTTGAGCGATACGGGACCCCACCAGACCAGTGCTCTTCCTCATTTCACCTCTGCCTCCTCTTATTTCGGATGTTATTTCACTAGCAACAGTTGAAACAAAGGTTTGTGGACAGATTTGAAGTTATGTTGAGCAATACTAATTATCATATTATATTAGTACAAGTTAGGTCAACTAAGCTTTGATTGACATACGGTTGGTATGTTCCAGCCATCATCCAAGGACTGTTTGTTCTGCCCATTTATGGCATGCCGCCATGCGGTGCGAGGAAAGAGGGTTCAAAACCTCTCTTCAGAAAGCTTACGGAGGGTCTGTCCAGTAATTACACAGCCTGAACAAGGCGTGTTTTTTCAAACTTTATAGAGGGATAGAGGAACAGGAAAAAAAATGGTAGCTGGGGAAATTTGAGTCCCCTGTGCCCACCTGGTTTTGCTTGGGCATTCAAAGGAGGGCATAAGTACTCAACAGCTAGTCCTCAAGAGAGATACGAGTATGTGGCACAGACACATGTGCTTAGTGAATAATAAACAACAAAGAGAAAAGTCATAGAAATTATCCAACAGTAGGGGTGATGAGGATAAAGAAAAAGAAAAAAATGTTCTGTGGTTGTGTGACCAGCCATTTAGTATATTTAGTTGCTGTGTAATAAACTCAAGATAATACACACACATATCACATAAGAAGGATGTGGGTAGAGACAAGGAAGATGAAGTGTGTATCTGACCTGTAGTGTTCGTCTCTTGTTATCCTCGGTGTGGATCCATGCTCTGAGGGTTAGCTCAGTGATGAAGATCTGAGCGGCTTTGGCAAAGAGGACCGGAGCCTCTGCACTGATCATCTGTAAAGTGGAGATCGCGTCAAACCTGATTATACATGTGTACAGACTTAGGACAATAAAGCCAGTCACCCCACACCTGACTATCGGTCACTGACAACTACCCAACTAATGCTTTAATTTGTTATTTAGTCGCTTATATGTTCATGAATCCTTAACATTTTTTTTTTTCACATCCTTATTAAAAGTTCATATACCTCTTTATTTTCTATACTTATTCTCTCATTACTCTTGTTTTGTATATAGATTTGTATATTTTGTTTATCATTATATTGCATATAAACCTGTTTGTTTTGTTTGCTATTTATTTTGTTTGTTAATTTGAGTCACTGTTTGCCTCAATACTTGCTGATACCAACCCCTAATTTCCCAGTTTTGGGATCAATAAAAGTAACCATCTATCTAAAATGTATAGGAAGTGTGTCAATATTCTCAGGAACTTTTGAACATTTGTACTGTTTTTATTTTTTAAAAAAATCTAACTTTATCAGTATCAATAAATAAATAGACTTAAATTGCATACTCATAAAGCTTTGCATTTTAATGAGCTCTAATAAAAGTAAAGCCAAAGAATATGCAGTATCTTTGCTTTTATCAACCATGCACAAAGTCTGCAGTCACGTCGTGAAGCTGCTGTGTCAGGACTAACAGAAAGATCTTTTCTTCGAATATGTTAGTGATCTGCTGATCTCTTTACTACTTTAAGCTGCTGCTTAAGTAAGAGGATAGCATAGCACTCTTGTCACGACACAAAGCGAACACACACACACTTTCTAAGGCTTCTTGTTGGAGACTGAACAGTCTTGGCTGTTCATATGGTGCAGTGGGAGAAAAAAAAAAAAATCACACCTTCTTAAGTCAAGAACACGAACTGAAAACAGTTGACAAAATGCTCCAAAGTGTGCATGTTCATTTGAACAGAATTTGATGGATAAATCCACAAAAGCTAGAAAGAAAAGACAAGAGCACACCAGAGAGTTTGGAAATGGTATCAAGGTGTACATTTTAAAAGCCCAATACATTTATTTTACTCACTTGGTGTTTGACATAAGGTACACAATCCAGCAATTGTATTTTTTTCTTTTCTTGTAACATGACCTTAATTAAATGACAATAATTTGTTAGCGGAAGAAGAACGACCCACACCCCTGAGGCTGGAAATCTTTTGGATAGTTAAGCCATATTTTTACTAAAGTCATATTAACACCTGCTTGCTCAAGGGTATAATACAATATTCTGTCACAATAACCTCAACTGGGGACCTGAGGAGACCTTTTTTTTTAATGTATAGGAATACTGTCTCAGTCTTTTCTGGTACAGGGTGTGAGCTTCTCAACAGACTTGGGTCTTTGTTTTTCATAAATCCCATTTTATGATGTGCCAAATGTTTTCAGATGGACAAAGTTGTGGACTGCAGGCAGGTCAGCGCACTACCTGAACATGACAATACAAAGCTATATTTTTATAGGTTTAGCACAGTCTTGCTGAAAGGTGCAAAGTTTTGCCTGAAAAAGATGCATGGATGGGAGCCTATGATGATCTAAAACCTGTATACTGTTTACCTTTCAGCACTGATGTTCCCTTTCCAGATGTGTAAGCTGCCCATTCCATCAGTCTTAATGCATCCCAAAACCATCAGATATACAGGGTTTAGAAATGAGTCCTAAAAACAACCCAGACCGCCCCTCTCCTCTTTAATCCTGAGGACATGGCATCCATGGTTTTCAAAACAGAATTTCAATTTTTGATTTGTCTCACCACAAGTTTTCCACTTTTGCTGCTATCAGACACAAAGTCTGTTTATTTATGGTTATATATGTTTGAAATACAGCAGAAGAAAAATCCACCAAACCTCTGAATACCATTAAATTAGCACTAAATAATATCTATCTTCGTCTTAACTCTGAGGCTACCTGGTTATTCCTGTCACTTATCTCTTTGTTTCTAATCCTAAATCCAGACTGATCGCATAGTTTTTCTCTGTCTGAAAGGGTGTTTGCCTCAGTCCATTTTAAATGAGTTTTGGTCCAGACAAGACAGCATCATATCTGAATCATGTTCTTATATTATTTGTTCTTTGAATGGCAGAGCATTAACTTTTAGCTCTGGCATTTGTGGATAGTATGTCAAACCATGCTCTTAGGCAGTGATTTCCATCAGTACTCCTTGGCCCATGCAATGATTTCCTGAACAGAATCATTCTGTTTTCAGTGCAGTATTGACTGAGAGCCTAAAGATCACTGACATCAAATTTTTGGATATTTGACCTTGTCTCTGCTCACAGAGATTTCTTCAGATTCCCAGAATCTTTTCACGTTTGTATGTGCTGCAGATGCAGAGGTATTTAATGTCTCTGAGGAATGTTATCGTGACATTGTTTTACAACTCATAGATGTTTTGTTTTTTTTTTTGCAGATTTGTAAACCTCTGCCCATCATTACATGAGAGACTCCTTCTTTCTATGATGCTCTTTTTACACGCAGTTGTGTCACTCGCCCGTCATTAATTAACCTAATAAGCTGCAAGATTGTCCTCCAGGTAAATTCGTTTTAGTACCACTTACTTTTCCGGACTTTTGATGCCCGTTGCTCAACTTTTTTTTTTAGATGTGTGGCTCCCATCAAATTCAAAATTAGTTATCGTCCTCCACAACATGGTAAAATAACTCCCTTTTAACATTTGATATGACTTCCATCTTGTATTGTTAATAAAATATAGGCTTATGAGAGCTGCAAATAATCATATTCTTCTTTTATTTATTTATTTTTGGGAATTGGGGTTATAGATCAAGCTTTTAAGTCATTAAAATACCTCAGACGACTTCAAAAAGTGAAGTCAATTAGGTAATGCACTTGAGATTTGAACTAGAGCCACATTATTTTCATAACACACCCCCCAAAACAAAATAATTTTTTTAAAGCTTTTAAATTCTGTGCTCCTATTACCTTTACATCTTCATCCAACTTCATGATTTTCTTGATTCGGGCCAGAGGCAGCTCCTGCACACGGAAATCCTTCTGAAAACAACAGTTTGTTAATAGTGCTAAAACATATGTGTCTGAACATTAGTAGATCAAATAAAATACATGTGTGTGTCTTGTCTATTATAGTGAGCATAACGTACCAAGGTCAAGTTCCTGATCTCTTCCATGACACGAGGCCAGAAGGACTGCAATGTTTGCTGGGCATCGCTGCCTCCAGATCCAAACCCATCTGCAGACATCTTCTACTCTGCTGCAAGGAAGAGAAGATGAAAGTGGTTGAGACCAATTCGTGCAAACAATTTCACTGGAAAACCCAAGACATACCCATATCATGTGAATATTCAGAGTCACAACAGGGCAAGGACACAAGATACTAGTCCAAACCAGGTCAGTGCTGCCAAGAGCTCTTCCTCTGTGTCAAAAACCACAGATCCCCTCACAGCCTAGAGTTAGGACACAGTGAACTCCAAAGATAGCCCAACGGGCTTGTGTTCTTTTCCCTGTGGGATGATGACAAAACCCAGAAGAACCCACTATCAGACCCAGCTGCACATTCCCTGATTATGAATGGCTCTTTTTCTCTTTTTTTTGCCCTCAGCACTCAAGCACGGCTCCTTTACAAACACAAGAATTTTATGTGCAATTAAATGTCGCGAGCGTCCTCACAACAGACCCCACGTGTTGCATAGTATTGCAAACACATGAATGTCGACATAAGAGCCAATGCCTCAGCCGAGTCTGATGGTTCAAAAGAGAATTCAGCAGGTTACTATGGCATGCCAGGAATCTGGTGGGAGAATATTTGCCTGCCTGTCTGAGCCTGTAGAGCTTTGAGTGTCTTGATCACATGCATTCTCCTTTTTTCTCCCCACCTTTGTGAAAAGATTTGGCAGAGTGGGGGGAAAGAAATGTGTGGGGAAAGAATATGGGATGTGTGTGTGTGTGTGTGTGCAGCTACTCAAGAAAGACGAGACAGGTTTCTAAGTGCTGCTGAAGGAGGGATAGTGCCTTGACCAGTTCACCATTAATCCAGAGCTAAAACAAGGAGCCAAAGGCTTCAAATGGGGGAGGTAAGAGACAGACAGGGACATAGACACAATGCTGCACAATCCAGCTATGTGGGTCAAACAAAAGAGAAAGAAGGAGTCATGACACTACAAAGAAAGACTGCTTAGAAAAGGAGGGCTCCACTTTACCTTCGCTTTCTTTTTTTCAAACACTATTTGCAAACAAGCATGAATGGCTCCTTTCCTGGTCCAACTGATAGACCATTACGAAACGTTTGAAACAGTTTACCACAAAATGCTTTTCAAACACTCTTCCCAAAGTCTCCACTAGGTTCTGTTCCAGGTTTGTTGAGATTTCTCTGACCTTAGGTCCGCATCAGCCTCTTTCTTCGTGCCACCTAAGTTCAGTTGTAAATATTTTACATTGATAAATCACTGATTCAGAGTCCAGACCCTTTACCCGATTGATTTTTGACAGGAAAGACTGCTTCTCTGGCAGTCGTAGAAGTTACTTAATAATAAAGAAGAGGCATTGCTGCATCCTGCTCTGTCATTCAGTTTTCGACAGACAGTAGCTTAAATCAATAAGACAGAATGATGGGCGAGGGGGGGTGAGTTCATATAAATCAATCAGGCTGCTTGTATCTATGGCTTGCCAGCCTAGTGATTGACCTTGACAGCATCTCCCCTTCCCTGTCTGACAATCCAGTGTCCAGTTGCATTTCAAGGTTGATTGAAAACCTGCAGTGTCCAGAACAATCCCAGCATTCTACATGACAAGGGTGACTGATGGAAATTGTAGTTTTTCCTCTTCTGGGTGACAGATTAGCAACCTATGACAGCGCTCTTGCAGCCTCCAAGTACTTCACAACATGAGAACTGTAAGCATATTTTGTTTTTCCAGCTAAATGACATTTTTACCATCAGGATCAGCACTTGATCTTGTGATTATTGTGAACAAGACAACCTTGTGTATCTGTGTGTACTGTCTGTCACCTTGTGCGACTATCTCCAGCTGGTAGCCTGATAAGGAACAATAATCAGGCAGTTTGCTTAACATTACAGACAACCATCTGGCCGCTGGCCATGATAACAACGCTGTGGCCCAGAATACACATAATAACTATAAAACACAAAGACCTGTTTAACTTTTTGTGCTCTCGTACACCGACTCCTCTTGAAACCCTGACTTGTCTTTGAAAATACTCTGAGGGTAGAGCTGAAATTAAATCACACTTACAGACCCACCTGCTCTTTCTAACCCCATGACATTTAATGTAAATACCCTGCCACAAAATAACCACAGCGACGGGGGAGGAGAGGTGTGCAGAAGAGAAGTCGAGTCAATATGTGACAAGGGATGAGAAAGCAAGTGTAACGAGAGCCTTAAGTATAGAAAAGAAAAATAAGAAAAAAAACAAGACACGTGAGAGAAAAGGGGGGCTGAGCATTAACATGCACTTGAGCATTGCTCATGCAGATTGCTGGTGTGTTCTACCTACAGCATATCATTATTACCATATTTTCCAATGCTTTGCATCAATGGAAAGTTTGCGTGGGAGCCTGTCAATGTCTCACACACAAGTGCACAACAAACTGTTCTGCTGACTTAGGGCGACACAATCTATCGCCTGGGTTGAGTTTTGCTAAGCAAACACACTGAGGAAGGGTTTCCATGGCACAGAGAAAATGTAAAAAGTCCTTAAAAGCCAACAAGTGTCAATACAGTAAAAGTTTCAAAAAGGTCTGGAGGTTGATGCCAACATATACAGACAGAAAATATCAAGAAATCTTGTTTTATCTTCAGGGTGGGCAGTATCCATGTCGTGCTCTCAAGTATTACTTAAAGGAAAGTATGAACTACAGAATTTGCTGAAGCATGTTAAGTTACCTCACTTCTTACCAATTATGGTTATAACTACA
This sequence comes from Zenarchopterus dispar, assembly GCA_028564865.1. Lineage (NCBI taxonomy): Eukaryota > Metazoa > Chordata > Actinopteri > Beloniformes > Zenarchopteridae > Zenarchopterus > Zenarchopterus dispar. The sequence continues at coordinate 9,113,042 of JAOWBL010000003.1, read as the reverse complement.
AATCACTTTAGATAAGGTATCCACAAATGCTGTTGATGCATTTCATTTGACATGAACTTGTTATGGTTAAAAAGACTGCATTATTCCACCATACTGTGCATTGAAGCTGATAGGTTCATCTTTGTTGTGCTGCTCTAAACTGCTACTGTGCTATATCAGGATATAAAGTGCTGTGTTTCCTTCGTCTTCTCTTCCCTGCAGTGCTGTTGTCCTTTATCAGGTCACAGGGACAGAAAAATGACAGCGTTAGGTTTCATACGAATTCTGCTTGATGTGTGTCTTTGAGGACGCACGTATCGGGCGCACGCTCTTCAACGGCTTTGTCCAAAAACAGCATCTTGTTTATCCTCCTTTGATGGTTCAAAATCTCTCTTCCCGTGTCTTCTCCAGCACTTCCCTCTTGGTGGTTATTCGTTTCTCGTTTCCTCTGTCTCACTTATTTTCACCTGATCGACCTCTTCCAACCTCTCAGAGAAAGTCAATGCTGTGCTGCTTGCACCAGCTGAATCAGCGCTAATGTTGTTCTGCTGGCCCATTCCTGCGTCTCTCCTCTTTCCACCTCATCCTAATCTCCCTTCCCCTCTCGCTCCATAGCACGTCACATCAAGTATCCACTCATGGCAGCACTGACGACTCACTCCAACTCTGACATCACACAACTTTACAGGAGCCTTTATTCATGCTCCATCGAAAGAGTGAACTCTAGTAAAGTGGAGGTAAAAAAAAAAAACCAACCAACAAAATAAGAAGGAACTAGTTTCCCTGAGGTGTAGTTGGAGTCATTTGTTCTTCAAGAGCAAAAAAGAAAAGAAAGGGTTAAGAGTCAGAACAATCTTTTCCAGCTTAAGCAGCTAATTTAGCCAAATTAATTACTTGCCTTCTGCACTGAGGCACTGGCTCCGTGTAGTTGAAAAGGGAACGAGGAGTGCAAGTTTGGGACAGCCTTCCCGTCTATTTGAGGTTAAAGAGTGAACTTTTCCCTAAAAGGTATCAGTTTCACAATTGCTGCCACAATGATAAAGAAAGTCTTCTCTTTTGAAATGTTTCCCTGAAGCAGGACTGACACTTTCAGTGTAAGCAGATGTGCACAAAATGAAGCTGACCCACAAAAAAAATACACAAAGAAGCATATCCTGGATCTAATTCAAGCATAAATATTAACACAACACTGCAGGTGTTCTAGTTGACCATATTTGGTTTTTTTTAGATTATTTGAGAAAGTAACAATTTAAAAACTTATCTTACTGGAAACTGCAAAACTGTAACGCTGAAATCAGTACAATCACAAATGTGCTGACACACACATCCTGTTATTCATCATTTCTTTAAAGTAGCCTCTCACATTCATCGAGTAACACCAGGTCATCGTAAAGAATTAAACTGCTTACATGTTTTATTTGATCTTTTTATAGTTATTGTTTTGGATAATGCCATACCAACTTCTCAAAAAGTTGATGGATTACGTCATCAGTGATGCAGACTGGGCACATTTGGTTCATGAAACGCTGAAGCCTATTAGGTTGAAAGTAGCTTTTAAAACAGACACAGTCAAATATGTTTTACATTGCCAATCATTCAAATGAGAAAGTAACTAATGTTTGCAGTGTGTGTGTGTGCGGTTTTTTTTAAAGACAGTTTTATTATGAAAGAACAAAAATGGTCTAAGCAATAAATGTCATGCTGACATTGATTTTCAAGCATAGCCCTAAATAAAACACACAAATCGTGAAGTATCAAAGCACTCGCACTCATGACCCCAGTCGCAAATACCACACAGAAACAAACTGGCATGGGTACAACATGCAGGGTAAATGATCAACTCCTGCAAAACAAAAAAAACCAAAAAAAAAACAAGAAGTTCCCAGCCAGGAATTACAGATTAACTACTCAGATACTGAGCAACAGTTTCATAGATGCTGATGCAAATATTTTGCAAATTTAAAAGAAAATTTAAAAAATAAATAAAAAGGAACTTTTAAGGATTTTAATACTCATTGCGAAGCCCGGCAGAATATTATCCTTTTGGTTAGACTGAACCAAACTAGCTGACCAAATGGCAAACTTTGCCCTTGGTTCCGCTTCAAGCGAACTCCAGGAAGTGCTAGTCACTGATCTCCCAAGGTCATTCAACAGAGGAGGGAGAGAGAGAGAGAGAGAGAGA
>JAOWBL010000003.1:9092427-9110781 GCA_028564865.1 Zenarchopterus dispar | reverse complement strand
GAGAGAGAGAGAGAGAGAGAGAAACCAGAGAGGGAGGAGGGAGAGAAAGAGATGAAAAAGAGAAGGGGAGGGAGAGGGGGAGGATAGAAAAGGACAGGTTTTCCAACTTTCACTGCAGCACTTAAGTGACCCCAGTGGTTCAGGCTTTGCACTTTGTAAGCAGATTAAAAAAAAAAAAAAAAACAAAACTTGCACACTGTAAAAACTATCTGTATTCTGCATTTACTTCTTCCGCATGTCCACCTCTTATTGGTAACAGAGACAGAGTAGGAGACAATCCCGCATTCCTGTGACCTTCATCCAATGCTAGGCCCGGTCCCTGGCATTAAAGTATGTAGGCCTAGACGTAACTGCATATTACAAGTTGGGACACAGCTCACTCCCCCCTGGCAGCCCACATGCTGACTTCAGTGATAGCGTACACAAGTAAAAGCACAGTGAGGGCAATGACAAAAAGTAAACGAACAGTTGTAGACCTCACCTAAGTGATGTGCAAAAGCTGATTGGTTGGCATTATTCATTTACTTTTTGATCCCCCAGAGTGTCTATAGTTCAGTTTAGGGCACAAATGATATTCAAATCTCATGCAGACAGCAGCCAACCCTGGGATTTGGCAGCAAAGGCTTCAACTTAAGAGTTATTTTTAGTCTCCCTCTTTCAATCTCTCCTTCTCTTTCCCCAATGGGACTCTGTTTTGTCAAAGGCACCAATAGAAACTTTCAATTAGGGAGCAAGAGAGGAAAGAGAAAGGGAGTCAGGGGCAAGTGAGAGAAGAGGCATCCTCCAAAGACTCCATCAGAAGAGATCAGATCAAACTATTAGCCTCCTCGGCCCTTAAAGCTGACAGGCTGACAGTCTGTCTCATCTGGGCATCCTTGTCAGGGAGGGAGCCTGGGGGGTCCTGAGGTCACTGCAGCCAGCTGTACCTCCACCCCTGGGGACCCTTGACACCAACAATGTGACAACAACACAGAGTTATCCTGTCATAGTTTTCCATATACAACGAATGATCTGTTCATCGCGGATCCAGTCCTCTCTGTTCTAGCGCTAATATGTTTGCAAGGTCATTTGAAGAAAAACTGGACATTTATCGGGATTCTGAGGCCCCGTGGCCATGGGCTCCCAGGCCATCAACACAGCCAAAACAGTGAAATGCATCTGAACATTAAGTCAGCATCTAACAGGAATGCAAAGTCCTTGGAGTTAACAACAGAGCACTGGTCGCTTCACAATATCATTTTCCCCAATAGAAAAGTACCACAAAAAAAACAAACAGAAACAGAACAAAATCAAACAAAACAGTTCCTTTAACATCAGATGATACTATAAAAACATCAATGCTGCTATAAAGTGACAGGTCAAGGACATGGATGAGAGAAACACACCAAGGACAGACATTGTCTTTTCACCACCAAGTGTGATGGAGAGACAGCCGAAAATAAAGTGAGATGAATAGTTTATTGGGAAAGTCAAAGCAACTTAACTTGATAGATCTTCCCTCTACGTGTGTTTTCAGCTGTCACTTACCCCTATGCCCTTCATGGTGAGCGGTCTGCCTTGTTGAAGCACAGCAGAATAGATGGAAACAGATAGCCCTGCTCAAGTCTCCTTGAGAGCAGCAATAGCAGCAAACACAAAGGTTGAGAGAAAAAAAAAAAAACTCTTCTAGACTTCTGCACTTCTTCCAGTCCCCAGATTATATCAAGAGACAAAAGGCACTCTGGCTTCCTTGATGTCTTTTAACAAGCTCTAAACCCAGACACACAGTGAAGAGCAAGCAACCCCCCCCCCCTCCATTTCCACCCCCCCAACGCCCCTCCCCCTTTCTTTCTCCCACTCTCCCTTTACAGATTGCCCCGTCTCCTTCAACAGTACCCCAATGACCTCGCAGACTCGTCTCCGGTTTCTCTTTTTACCAAGACCCATCAACTTGCTGACAACCTCTCTTTCTGTGTCTTTTTACTCTCTAACCTCCTTCCACTCTTTGCCCAGTGACCCATAAGGTTTGTCTTTGAGCTGACCCCTGGCCTAGTACAGAGAAGAGGATGAGAAAGAACAGAAAACAGCACAGCAGCAGGCAAACAGTACAGCGGCACTCCCGACTCAGACAAAAATCTCTAGGCTCCTTCCCCTTTAACATTCAAGAGTAATCAATCTAGCATGCTACATGATACTCAAACCCCGCCTCACACCCGGCTCCCACCTCGCTCTGACACATGAAACCAATGCAAGGACAGAGTGCTCTTATGCCATTGGATGTTTCACACACCAGTCAGCTGTGACACATCCCCTGCTCCTCCTCTTTCCTCTGCCCAACCCCCTTTTACCGACAGCCAACTTCCTGTTCTAAGTTACCTTGAGCTGCAGGATAGGGGTCAGGGAAAAGAAAAGAGGAAGAGAAAGTAGAGATGACTATAGGAGAAAAAGAGCAAATAAAGTTGTGGAAAGCTTCTTAGAGAGTGTGTGAGGGTGTGCTCGTAGTGGCTTGCCTCTCCATCATTTGTTCTCAGGCGGTCTCTGTGTCTCTTGCTGCTGGACGGATGAGAGGTTCCACGGTCTGCTCTCTGACAACTGGTCTCTGCTTATTTACAATGTCAAACTAAATGTCTCCCTTTGCTCCGCCTCCGCTCTGCAGCGACAGGCTGATCGCTCAGTGATGTGGGCGGTCAGGCATGCCCTCACTGGCTGAAAGAAGTGCCAGAATGGATGCCGCATGTTGCATCCACATGATTTAAAGTACAAAAGCACACTAGACGGCCTCTCTGTCTCATGCGTGTACACAGTCTCACATGCACATCCACACAAATGCACATTTTGTCCTTGCTTTCTCGTTTATCCTTGCTCACACTCACAGGTACAAACTGCAATCACTTAGCCTCTAACCAGCCTCCTTGATGTAATGAATTCCTTGAACTGATATTAATTTACTAATAGAGGAACTGCATGCACAATGAGTATTTGTTTCATATATATATATATATATATACACACACACACACACACACACACACACACATTTGCTAAATAACACTAGTAAACAAATATATAAGTCTTGGGAAAATTATTAATTAGAGTTAGTAAAACTAAATTATTCATTTTAACCCAAATTGTATCAGATCAAAGTCCAATCAAGTAATATTTACACAAAAATCACTGCAAAACAGATCTTTTAACAAAATAAAATGGGAATCAGCTGACTGGAAAGTAGTTGTGGAAGATGGGGTGGAAAGATTGCATTTGATTTTCGTTCTATTTGTGGTTAAACAAGACTCAAAAGACATGGGTGAAAGCCAGTAAACAAAGGCATTGTTGTCTTGACCCTAAAAACTATGCTCACAGCAACTTCCACAATTAAAACGTCATCAAAACAGCACGTCAGCAATGTCACACAATGCCCTTCTTGTTAACCCAACAACAGTTTAATGTGCATACTTCTATGTTGAAACTTTTACTTTGGTATATCAAATCAGAATACCACTGATCGTGTGCACAACTCATCAAGTTTTAAGCACTGTCAAGTGCGTCCACTTTTCCATATCTAATAATAATAATAATAATAATACATTTTATTTATAAGGCGCCTTTCATCTGTAAACTTACTGACGCCCAGCTCAAACAGCGACATAATGAAGAAGGAAAAAAAGACTGAATATTGGTGTGACCTGAAGGTAACGCTTACTTCAAATCCCTATCATCGTGAGGAATACAACAAGCTTAAAAGAGAGCAAACCTGCACCATCAATGAAAAAACCTGGGGGGGAGGGGAACCGGAAGGATGGAGAAGGACAGAGAGGAGAGTTGTTACAGGATGGGAGGGGTAGAACAAGCGGAGGGAGGGTGAGAGCACAAGATACAGACTCAAGAGAAACAAAGCTAAATGTTCCCTTTTCTATTTTTGTGAGGAGCATGGGGACTTGAACAGGTACTACAGGCAATCCAGTTAATAATTAGAGTGGAGCCACTCAAAGATTAGTCTCTCCATCATGGCGACTATACCAGAGCAGTTTTTCTCTGTAGGTGCATGCTGGCCACAAAATGCCAGGAGTAATGACACCTGGCAAGGTCACCGTACGAATGAGACCTTCCCATGACCTGAGCTGCCCGTAGCAGGGACATGTTTGCTTTCACTGATGCTGTTTGGAGATAAACATGCACCAGGCAGACGCTGGGTTTCATAAACACACTGCACCCTCAGGGTGGGCAAACTATGTATTCATCCAGAGACGTGCAAAATAGCATGACCACACAAACACATAAAGACTACATTGTTAGCTAACTGACATGCACAATGTGCCTTAAGATCAACTTGTCACTTTGAATATAAAGTAAGTGTAAGATTAAACATGCAAAGAGTTATTATACCTAGATTGAGAGGGGAAAGAAAGAAAAAAAGACCTTTGAATTCAACTCAGTGCAAATATTAAGAAAATAAGCACCACCCAATCTTAACACAAAGCAGAAGAGCAGAAAATAGCTCATATATCACCTTTATCATGTTTTCCAATTTGCCGTTTTGTAAAATGTTACTTTTGTTTTTACTATTGTAAAACTTTGTCCTCTATTTTGTTGTTAGTTTATTGAAAGGTTGTCAATTTGTCCTAAATGCTGTTTGTTTCAATAACATTTTTTGTCTCCCATTTTATCTCAGGATTCTTTAGTTACTGCAGATAAATTGTGCTTTTTATTATTTGTAATAGTAGCAATATTTACACACTCAGTGGCCTTAAATGCAAAACATGGTGAATTTCTCATCCTTAAAGGATTTATTTTCTCATCATGCAACTCAACTTAAGCTTAGTTTCACGTCTGCTGGTTTTATGTTGTTCAAATTTAAAACTATAGTTTAAAAAATATCTAACTTTCTAACTAATGCAGACAAAAGTAAGTAACTAAAAACCATTGTGTGTACGCCTAGACACCACAAATGATTTTCCAAGGTTAGGGCTTCAATCCTTAATACTTAAGCCTTTAAACAGGTTGTTGTACTTCCACAATCAGGAGCTTTAGTGTCACTCCGCAGATACAATGACATTGCGATTGTAGATCTCAAATTTAAGACTGCTACATTGTCAGTTAATCCTATCTGAACAAAGTAAGTAATGGGACACTGAAACCAGCGCTACATCTTGTTCTAGGAGATGTACACTGCGATCACATAATTTAACCTAGACGCGCTTTGGCGTCAACCCCGACATCTCTACCAAACGTGAAGAGCAGCAGCTGGACACACAAATTAAGCAGTGGAGGTTAACAAGACGATAGTCGCTGCTGACAGCGATTTCGTGCTGCAGAGTGTGAAGTTAATGCTAGCTTGTTGGAGATGCACGCTGGTGTTTGCGGTGCAGCGCAGATATGTGTAAAATGTGCAATAATGATCACTAACTGCCAACGAAGCTTGTCATTATAGGAAAGTTTACAAAGATGGGAAGAAACAATCTAACCAATAAAGACAACGTTTGGATCTGTCCTTCAGACCAATCAAACCTCGGACTAGATTCCACCAATCAAGGTTTTTAAGGCTAAGTTCGTTCTGCAACTGACGCCATTCGGGGTCGTTCGTAAATAGCCAGTGTATTTGATAACCACTGTCACGAGAACCAAAATGGTGGACGCCAAACATCAGTTTCCTGGCCGCTCGTGATCCTTTCAGCGGGCCACCAATAAGCGCCTCAGAGAGCGGGGAGGGAAATGGCGCCTATGTTCATCTTCCAAAACAATCGTCTATTGGTCAAGAACAGCAAATGAAAAGAAGCGAATTAATTGCCCCCTCTTCCACCTATCACGGGCACCTTCAACGTAGACATTACACACAGCCGATAATTTCATTATTTTACTCACTTTCTTTTACGAGTTCGAAGGGAAGTCCGGCTCAGCGTATTATTTATTTTATTTAGCTAGCAAAGGGAAACAAGATGGCTGCTAACTCGAACCGGAAAGAGTCCAACGCATGAACGCGATGACGTAGACGTGACGGTTGTTTAGGCGTCATGAGAGTATGTGTAATTTATTAAATCGGTAATTATTAGGTTCATGTAATACATAAGCAGTTTAAAAGAAACTATTTTGTGATTGCTTTACGAGATATGTTATGAGGTATAGCTATATACCATTATTATACAACTGTTATGAAATGTAAAATGGTAAACTATTTAATTAAAACGCAGAACTGCAGGAAACAGTCCAAAGTACAAAACGTTGGTTCTTTAAAAAATTAAATCTGATGCACAATTTTGAACTACAATGATAAATATAAGACAATTCTTGCTGTGAATAAGTCATATACAATAATTTGCACAAAGAAAATGACAGCTATAGAGGACAAATGTTTTATTGTAGACACTCAGACTTGAACATTTTAAAATTCTAAATGTGTCTAACATTAAAACACACACACAGACTAAGAGATATTTAACTTCAAATAGTCTATTAAATTGAAATGATTACATCAAAAGCGAGAATGTCTATGTTACAAAATATCTGTGAAAGTTATGACCAGGATGATCATTTTCTTGCCACAAGTTCTAGCAGGGCAGAAGTGAATTTGTTGAGATTGTTGGAATAAGATGGATTACTGTGCATTCTATTTCCTTCAATGTGGAGCGGACGTGCAGAGGAATGAGAGTCAAAAAACTCTTCAACTCCAGATTGGCGGTCACGAGAGCGTATGGGTTCTTCAAACCTTTCAGGATAACGCTGCGGCTCATCTAACAAAAAAAAAAAAAAGGAAAAAAAAAAAAGATGTCTAATTACTTACAGCATAACAGAAACCTTCAATTGATGGGGTTCAACCATAAACTAAATGTTACACATTTTAAAACATGCCCACTGATGTAAGAGGAAAAGCTGCTACAACTAAAAGAAGTGTTTTGTTTTTAAATGTCCAGTTTTAAGTCCTTGCTGGACTTCCTCAGCAGATGGGGGTGTTGCCGGGTTTTCTTACAAGGACAAGGCAGCACTTATCTCCATTTGACAGGTGCACCAATGCTTGCTCTAGAGCTGTTTGATGGATTTGGTTCATCGCTACTGAAACAGCACAGCTGCAGAGTCTCAGTAATGCTGAGATCAGGACCAGGACATCTATAGGCTAATGGTTTCCAGGTCACATTGGTGCTAGTTGGGTAGTTTAGTGACCATACCACATGTCTAATTCAATAGTAGTATTTCAGTATTTATGCAAAAATGGCTGGTGCCAATAAAGAAGAGATCAGGAGATAAAACATGGACTTTATTTACAAACAATTAAAATAATCTGTCTTTTGTTCTGTAAAAACCTTAAATCTATAACTCTTATATTAGTAGAACTAAAGATTCATAGTTGGGTTAATAGTTGTATTTGTCAATTAAAGGGAACTTGTGATAAAAATTAATATACGCTTAATATGATTCAGAACCTATTTTATTTGTCTAAAGTCACATCAGATCAAAAACAGGAAAAAACCCTAACCATTTAATTTTGTTTGGGGCAGGCCCTGAATAGATTTATCTCATCCGATCATCTTTATCACACAGTATGATCGTTACCAAACCTCAACTTCAAATACTACTGCATCTGCTCCACCTCTGAAGTACAAAAACCCTTTAGCTCTTGTGTGTTTCTTTAACATTAACAGCAAATTCTCATCAAGTGTGTGGCCCTCCTCATGTCTCCCAAGTGTTTGAGAATAAAATTGGTATATACCAGTTTGGTGCAAGGTACTCTGAGCTCAGATTGTTTTGTGTCGTGCTTTGGACTGTCTTAGAGTAATAATGCACTCCAATGGTTTTTGATCATAATTTGTGTCCAAATATACATTTGTATAGGTTACATTTTTAGCTGTGACATCTATCTAAAGTAAGTCAGCTGACAGGGCAGTGGCTATGTTTTCTTGGTCAAATGAGTCACTGGCTCCCATGAAAGCAGCAGCTATGAGAAGATGCATTAATTTACCGAACAGTTATAGACTGTCTAAACACAGCACAGTGATCCTCCCCAAAAGAAAAAAAAAAAAAACACAATTTCAATACCAGTTTCAAAACCCTACTGAGCAAAGCAGAACTTTCAGAATTACATCCGAGCTTGTCAGGAGCAGGGCATGAGTCTGCATTTGTGCTGCTCAGAGTGGACATCACTGACTATCTATGGTGAGGTTGGAGGGGGGTGTTCATCTAGTTGTTATGCAGTAAATGTCAAATCAGATGAGGAAGCTATTTTACTGCTGTGAAAATGAGATTGGGTCCAGCTGTCAGCCACTGTAGCTATGAGGTCTCCTCTTTTGAATATTTAACCTTTGCAAAGCCTCCTTTGCTTTTCCAGATATTACTTTCTGCTTCACCTCGTCACTGTCTTGGTAGCTCAGTGCTAGCTACACTGAGCTATTTTACTTGATAGGAATGAGAGTTTTATAATGGCATAATATCTTATAAGGTACAACAATATGTAAAATTCGTGAATTGATGATACCTTCATAGCGACCTCTGCTTGGGTGTCTCGGTTCCCCGTGTTGGTATTCTTGGCGAGACTCCTCTCGTAAGGGCTCACGCTGCCTCCAACCTCCTCTGTGACTGTTGTTGAAATCAAGGTCCTCTGGACGTCTGAGGTCAGAATCTTTTATGTGGGTCCTCTCATATGGATGTGGTCGAGGCAGCTGCAGATCCAGATTTATATCACTTTACCACCATCAACATAGATTGCAGAATTTGGCCTTTGTTCCGCAACATAAACGTATCTTTTATAGCTCGTTTTTATTGCTTTGAAGAGGGACACAATTAAGCTGTTATTCATCATTTAAAGTCAAGTCAGGACTTCAAAATTCCCCGATATTACATTTAATGTGAGCTGAAATTTCATTAAACTGAATTAATGACAAATACTGGAGAAGCTGGTCATGCGCATTGTGACACATACCACAGATTTTTCCTGTTTTTTCGACTTGAATTCTTTCAGAAGACTGCAAAGTCTGCTCTTCAGGTAGTCAGCCTCTTCCGCATTCTTGATTTCAACGTTTTTCTAGAAGTAAAACGTGACAAAAGGAAAAAAAAAAATCCCATATCAGTGAAAAGGTGTATAGTAAACATATATGTGTAGGTTGTAAATTCATGAAGTTACCAGCACATCAAAGACATCCTCTGACTCAGAGCCTCCTCTGTGGTAGGAACTGGTGAAAGGTGGCCCCTTGAGAGGAAGAGAAATAGAAGAAAAAGAAAAAGTCTGACATCAATATGAGATTTACACTGCATAACTGAATGTTAACGCTTCAGATTCGTTCAAAGTATAAAACACTAGCAGCCTGATTTCATGATGACCTACCTGTGGCTCCCTGTAGCTGTCCGATGATACACCAGCTGACCTGGGATTCCCACCAGTCTGTGGATATGGACGCCCATATCCATCATTAAACCTTTCACAGAAACAAAACAATGCTAGGATTCAATCACAAGAACATAAAACAATAACACAACTAAATGTTTAAACCACTCAATTAGCTGGAAGGTAATTTCTGCAGTCTCCACACTCACATCTCCTTGGTCATTTGCATTTCCTCTGGACTGGCATCAGAGAAGTGATTTCTTCTTTTTCCCTGTCCCTCATCATTTACCCCTCCTTTCAGGAAACGCCTGAAGGGCTCTGGGATGTTAGAAATGTTGCTGGTAATTTTGACGTCTCTCTGAGTGGCAGGGGCTCTGCTGGGCCCGAAGTCATCTAATGCCTCCTCTTGATATGGTCGTCTCATTTCATGATGATAATCTTTGACTACATGAAACAAATGGTCACGTGACTGGTCACTCTCCAGAGGCGCAGATAAGTTCCTCCTCTTGACTTCTGGTTCACTTGATTCTCGCCTGTGTGTCCTGTTCATACTGTCATGTCTACTGGGTTCCCTTTCCATGGACCACTGACGTTTATCCCATTCAGAGTACGCTGGCTGAGAAGGCTGGTATTCATGGGAATAAACTTGCCCACACCCACGCCCAGCTTCTCCAGGGTATAACTCCTCTGAAGGATCTTTTTCTGGGTATTGCCTTTTATAAGAGGGCCCCTCTGCTGGGTAGCGGTCCTGAGCCTGGCTGTGAGACATCTGCTCCCTATGATTGTACCTGGAAACATCACGTTGCCCAGGTACCTCCCTTCTTTGTGTATCTTCAACATAAATCTGTTCAGATAGACTAGAATATTCAGGTTTGACGTAGCCCTCCCTATACTGAAGACCTTCCCCGTAATCTGCTCTTTGCAGCTCATCTCCAGTGCGGTCATGGTAGTGTAAGTCCTTCTCCTGAAACGATCTGCTCCTGTTTCTATTAGGTTCATCAGGATAGCGTGAGGGAGTGTTCAGATGACCAAGGATCTTCTTTCTGTTGAGAAGATCCTTGAGTCCAGGCAGGAGTGGCGGCACATCTTGAATGGGTCTCTGTGGGAAGTTAGGGCCTCTATTTTCCCTCTGCCTTGGATAAACTACAGGAGAGGGAGGAAAAAAGTTTTAGATGTCTTCTTTTCATTCATCTTGTGGAGACATCATTAATTGCAATACTGTTTATTAGTAAATGTTAGAATAAGGTTTAACATGTCCTTACACAGCAGCTCCAACAAATGTACCATGGTGAGAGCTTGTAAGATAATTTTCTAGTTTAAATGGATCTTTATTTGAATAGTCCCATGTTGGTTTCTGAAACCCAGGTATAGTTCTTAATAGATGTGGATGTGTGAACCTGTATCTCCATCATGCATGATTCACAGTAAGATGTTTCTTTCTGATTAAGATCATGTCAATTTATGTGGAGCTGAAGATTTTAAATATATGAACAACATAGATGAGAGCAGAAGCAGTCCTCCAAAAAGGTAAAAGCACATAGCTCTCAGAGGCAACACAGCACAGACAGTTTACTAACGAGCTAAAACTTGCTTTGAGCCTAAAGGAGGTGAATAATACATTACTAAGTGGCCAAAGCATGTAAAACACTAAAAAATGAAAAAAAAAAAGCATGAGTGAAACAGTTAGATATAATCTGCACTGGACAATCTTTTTTATTTTAAACTCCAACACATAGCCGGTCTTTGCCCAATAAAACTTATGGCTTTTGAGGTGTAGACAAGCTAAAAACAACACAAGCAGGACAGACTGTGTCATATATTTTGGAGACTGTCGTCTAGTGGATACAACATGCTGCAACAAGCAGCTTTCATTTGCAAAGCATCAACGTACACCAGACGCAGCGCTATGCTGGGATCCCTGAACTTTGGTTCTTTTTTTTTTCCCATGTGAACAAAACTGATGTTTAAACCAAAATATTCACAATTAGATCAATGTCAAGATAGATACTGAGAACGACAGTATTTTCAATCAGAAGTAATATGGTAAAATCAGTGGCAACATCAAGATCTGCTATTTTTGAAAATATCCATGAAATTTTGATTTATGGGTAATAACATTTTTCCATGTATGTAAATATACTGGATTGAATTTCTTCAGTGGTGTAACACAATTCATCTAAACGCCCCCAAAATATTTTTAAAAACTGTATCTAGATGGGTTAGTACAACCATGCAGCTGCAGGATTTGCCGTACCTCTGGAGGTATTAAACTGGCCCCCAACTCCTTTTCTCACCATATGCTGAAATAAAAAGAAGCAAACAAGCATTGACATCACGATAATGATTGAATTTTTTCTTCTTCTCCACAGTCAACATGCCTAGTTATCCGTGTGCCCTACTTTTGGAGTTCCTCGTCCATCTTGTCTCTCAATTATCTCTGCTTTGGCTCGTATGATCTTCCCTACTTGCGTTTTTATGGTTTGGCTATTCCAGGTAACCAAATCTGGCCTTTCCACTTCCTACAAAAAAAAAAAAAAAAAAGATTTTAGATTATTAACAAAAACAGACAGCCTGAAATATTGAGCTGGAATATTCTAGACATTTACCATGTATTTCTGTCTGTGTTTACGTCCAATCACATGGGAGACCATCTCCACGAGGACTGCAGTCTGGTGGCACAACGTGCACATGTACGTAGGGCCAGCTTGAGGGTCATGATCAGGAACCTCTTCCAAATAGCTCAAACCTAAGAAATAAGAGCAGAAAATGAAGTTAATTAGGACAAAAATCCATCTAGTACTCTGAAAAGACTGTTTAAAAAGTACAAATGTACTCACCAATAATGGGCTCATTAAGGCTTAGGTAATCAAGATAACATAAAATGTTCTTAAACTTGGGTACAACGTGTTGTCTGACAGCCAGCCCTGAGGAAGACAATGCTAGATGTTACTGAAGTTTTGTTTTTTTTTGTAAAATCATCAAAGACATGTACTAGCTGTAGTATAAATACAAGTTTAAAATGTAGTTTGTTTTCTTCAGATCACAGCAAACCTAACCAGACTGTTGGCCTCATTACATCCACCCGATGCTCCATATGTTAAACACTGAGCTTTGTGTTTGATCGGTTACTTCCAGAAATAATCGCTGGGAAGCACCTCCCAAAAGTGCTTTTCGAGGGGGACTCCATACCAGGCACATCAAAACTTAATAAGGTGACAAGTCAAGGCTGAACTCTGGCTTCGGTTCAAATAGTGATATCAGAAGTGTGAAGTGAGGGACCACATTTTTAGACTTGACATCTGATGGGTCAGAAACGGAGTGGTCCAGACAACATATTATCCTCCACTTCTGTAATCACACAGCCAGCTTTATTTTAAGTACAGACGGATGCACAACACATTGCTCTAAAAGCAACAGCAACCAGTACCGGCTACAGAAGAACAGCAGCACCGTTTAGGTCCACTTGTTCCCAGAAGGCCAAAATACTCCGCTGCAGAGCGGCTCGTGTCACATTAGCCTTCCTAATTACTTTTCTGTGTTCTTTCCATGTCAAACCTCATCCATATGTCTCATTTCCAGCTTTTCCCACTCCTGGAAAGTATTTTCCATAAATGAGTCTCCACTTGTTCATCCAGAGGGTTCTTCTCTGCTCTCATGTCTCCGTCTCCTCTCCTTGCTGCATCTTGTGTGTGCAGAAGAAGAGATGAAGAGTTGAGTTCATCCATCCATCCATCTTCTTCCACTTATCCGTGGTCTGGTCACGGGGGCAGCAGCCTAGGCAGGGACGCCCAGACTTCCTTCTCCCCAGCCACTTGGTCCAGCTCATCTGGGGGGATCCCGAGGTGTTCCCAGGCCAGCCGAGAGACAGTCCCTCCAAAGTGTTCTGGGTCTTCCCCGGGGTCTCCTCCCAGTGTGACATGCCCAGAAAACCTCACCAGAGAGGTGTCCAGGAGGCATCCTCTCCAGATGCTTGAACCACCTCATCTGGCTCCTCTCGATGTGGAGGAACAGCAGCTCCACTCTGAACTCCTGGATGACCGTTCTTCTTACCCCATCTCCAAGGAAGAGCCCAGACACCGTACGGAGGAAACTCATTTCCCCCGATTGTATCCGCTATCTCTTTCTTTCTGTCATGACCCACAGCTCATGACCATAGGTGAGGGTAAGAGCGTAGACTGACTGGTAAATTGAGAGCTTTGGCTTTCACAGCTCAGCTCCTTCTTCACCACGACAGACCGATGCAGAGTCCGCACTCCAACTCACCAGGGTGTTCAAAAAGATCAATATATAAATCTTAAGTGGTTGGCATTCATTCCCAGGACACACATTAGGAGATGCTCTCTAAATGTTCAGGGAAATCTGAACATGGGAGTGTGTTTTCATCTTTAGAAGGAGGGGTTATTCAAAAGGTGCAAATGTGTTCTCAGATTACCAAAATCGTTTAAGAGAACATCTTTATCCTGGTTTCTTCCAGTTGACCTTTTTCACTGTAAACTGTCAACCTCAAACTGGATTCATCCAAAAAAGTTGAATCCACCTTCAGAGAAAAAAAAAAAAGGTGTATGGGAGTCTTTTGGAATTGAAAACATCTTATCCACAAGAGGATCAATGACATCAGAGACTGATGTTGGACCAGATAGTATGCAAGGAAGGAATGTCACCATCATGATGTCTGGAATAAGTTTCAAACATCAGTTTTTAAACATTAAGTTTTGCATGAATCAGTAGCATTGAACTCCAAGGCACCTGTTAAAAAGCCTCTCTCAGGCCGGGTGGCTATGTTGATGTTTGCTGGACAGTCACGGATACGCAGCAGCGGTGCTCTGCAACGTCACCAGTGAAAACGTTGTGTTCCTTGTTTTTCTGCCCAACCGGACCAGCTGAACTTAATCAGGTACAACTAAATATTGCCTGTACACTTCCATTACTCACCGTATACTCCTGGCATCATCTAAAACAGAAAAAATAAATAAAATGGGCCTGTGGTGTCATGTGACACACTTTGCAGTTTTCCGATAATGAACATCATTCGCGGAGATGATCTGATTACTGGTTGACTTCTGGCATGGTTTCTATTGATGAGGTTGCGTGGTAATGTGAGCAGTCTTCAGATGGTGTTTTATTATGAAAATCCACCAGATTTACTGTGTGGGCTTCATTTCCAACTTCCTGTCCAGCTCATTGGCTCTGTACACATTGTGCAGGGAGGTGCACATTTGAAGTCGAGCACAGAGGAGCTTCTTAATCACCTCTGCAAATGAAACATTGAAGCACATCTTCCCTTGAGGGGTGCAACCGGTATTACGGAGGGACACAGATGGACTCAGTGGGATTAAGGGCTGGGGCGGTGTTGATGTTTAAAAAGCTTCACAAATAGTTTAATTTCTCAGATCATGTGGATACAACCAGCTTTTACATCCAGTTCACGTGGCGGACCACCACCATCTCTGTTTTTATCACTTCTGGCACTAGTCGAAGCCAAAACCCAATCCCCGGGTTAAAGCCTGCTGCATATTTGATGTTTCCAGTCATCTCCAGAAATGCTCAAAAACGTGACCTCAGGGTTTTGTGCGAGACAGTTAAGACATCCCCTTTACTGTTACTGAGGGGTCTTAACCATTAAAAACATCACCTGAAACAATAGTAGAGCAAAACAAAACAAAACAAAAAAAACATCCAGTTATGTGGATGTATCCTCCGTTAACTTTGGTTTAGCTGTGAACACATTTCCGGTTTGACTTGTTTTGATTTCGTAACCCTAGACTGATCCAGAATAAATGCTTTCCACTGAAACCATGACACAATATATGCTAATAACTCACAAATGGAACCATTTACTTGTAAGGACAGAAAGTACATTTATACATGACCAAACCGGGAGAATAAAAGAAATAAATAATCAAGGCTGAAAATGAGGCGTGCTTACCCGCAGCAACAAGGGCTTCCTCTCTCTGGCAGAAATGAAAGGAGAGCAATAGAAATTCAGTCAATTAGTGCTGAATAATTTCAACAATTTCTGTTGCTCTGCTACAAACAGAGAAAGGGTTAAGTTATGGAAACAAACAGGTTTCTTCTCAGATGCCACGAGTTACCAAAACTACAATTCACATGAAGTGCAGTAGAGGCAGCTGATCTCAACCCTCTTCTGAGGGCCGAAACATACTTACGTAAATTCAACTGCAGCCACTGTGTCAGTGTCCCTGCTTGCATCCATGCACAGTAGATCAGTGTCCACCGAAACCAACATGTGGTCGACAGATCGAGTTCATGGCTTTTGAAAACATTGATAATACAAACCCTTGCAAGTTAAGTGAAACGCCTTTGTTCGAATCCCCTTTCACAGAAATACCACAGAGTATTTCTACAAAGAAGGTCTCCTGGTTATGCCACCTTTAGTCAATTTAGCCTGTTCACAATGACCAAGCAGAGGCAGGGTGGTGCTGAATCAAAGGAGAGAGCAAACATATGCAAACATGGACCGGGCTTTTAAGAGATGGTTACCGATGTGACGTATCTAGAGCAGCGTGTTCTGCCACACCTGCTCTTCTTTATAAACTCAGGTGCATACACGGCTGTGACTACCTCCAGTACCAGCTCAGAAGCAGATAAACTTCGTACCCACTTTCATTCTCCACAGAGTACAGAGGGTGAGACAAAAAAAAAAATGACCACCTTCAATAATTATATATTACAGCCCTCGCTGCTGGGATTTAACAAAAGTTGAAAACAAAACAGGCAGCACGGTGGCTTAGTGGTTAATACAGATACCTGACAGCAAGAAGATTCCTGGGTCAACTCCCAGCCCAGCAGGACTCTTTCTGTGTGGAGTTTGCATGTTCTCATGGTGCTTGTGTGGGTTTTCTCCAGGTACTCTGGCATCCTCCCACACTCCAAAGACATATGTCAGGTTGATTGACAACTCTAAATTGACCATAGGTGTGAGTGTGGATGGTTGTTTGTCTATGTATATGGCCCTGCGATGGACTGGAGACCTGCCTAATACCCGTAATGAGCTGGGATAGGCTCCAGCTCCAACAACTTCTGCTCCATCCAAAAAGAAAAAAAAAAAAAAAAAAAAAAAAAAAGAGAGGACAAACATCATCCCAGGTTGTCGAAGACAGAACTGAATACGCTGTCATCCCATAGGTTAATTATTCTTTGACCAATGCAATACTTGCTTGCTGGATTGGCTGTAAGCTAGAAACATAATGTAAAGACCTCAAGGTTGGACAAGTGGAGTTCAAACAAACAAAGAACCCTTGGTATTGTTCCAACTCTCAAACAAATGCAAGAATATGCTTCCCTATAGGCAAAAACATTACGAATTTCATGTCCACCTTTCATTGGAGAATATTAACTCTTTGTCAAGGTCATAGCACGAGATTATCAGTAAGACAGGGCCCCAAGCTAGAAAAGCCCTTAGAAGAGCTAAAAATAGCATCTGCCAAATTGTGAAGCAGGCAGAGAAAATGACTCTGTGGTTTCATTTCAATAATCAGGCCTTCAAGAGATACTTGGAAGAATATTTCAAGCAAAATGACTACACGATTTTGACCAAACTTAAGTCTTTAAAAAAAAAAAAAAAAAATCCTTCTGGCACACAGAATGCAACAAATCCCTCACGCAATGATGTGTCTGAGTACAAAGCAAGCAAGGAGCAGTTTTCAAAATCTTCCACAGTTGTTGGTAGATGGAAAACCTCGGGCTTGTATTTACCGTTGCCAACAAGAATCAATCCCTTGCCCTGACATCAGGACAAAAAATAGGTAAGAAGCACCAAGGGAAAGGAGGGTGTGGAGCAATGAGATTTTCAGGCTTGCAAAAGGAGCTCTGTCTCCACTGTGACCAGTTCAGTCATCACACAGGATGGATGTCTTGTGTGTATTGGTTGTAAAAGGTATACATCATAGCAAACAGCTTGGGTGCCGATAGCTACTGAGATGCCAAGGTGAGTGCTGAGCTGTAAATGCCTCTTGCTCAGCACAACAACCAATGAAAGGTTTTCAGAGCGCAGTGTTGCGCTTGCCACGTCCGGTGTCCAAGGGAATACTGGCTTTCAGAGACGACACAATTTACACCGAGATTGGCGATAAACAAGGGAGAGGAGGTAAAGACTGCCGTAAAGAATAAGAGGGTTTGGGTCCATAATATCCTCAAACAAAAGACAGAAGTTGTCAATGTTTAGGCTCAACAAGCAGCTCCAGCTACATACTTACTTACATACAACTGCACTTGAGACGGCCACAAGCAGTTTCACAGCCAGCTGGGGAGACCAGTTACCAAATCTCACAAAAATAAGGATGAAGTTCAGATGGACAATCACACCAACAGAACATTTTTTTAAATACACCTGTTAAGCCCAGGTTGTTGGTGATTTCGTTCAAGTCCAAAGCTTTCATATATACTATCAAACATGCACTGGGCATGTCCGAAAGGTGGGACACTGTCAAAGTCCATTTTTCCTCCATTGTCTTTGTTGCCTGTCAGGTTCTCCGTGGTCACAGAGCACTTTGCCCAAGATTAACTTTTTATTTAAACTTAAGGAAAGGGTACAAGGAAGGGAGGTGGGTACTTGGGACTGTACAGGGGTGATGCATTCTCGCACTGCAGAACTCACTACAATGAATGGATTTGATAAGAGGGCACAACAACCATGGTGCCTGTCTGAAGGGTCCTTTAGACCCACTGGAACGTCATGTGGAGAATAAGCAATGGCTGCAAGTGACAGAAGCCATGGCCATGACAATCATTCAATGAAATGAAGAGACCACAGGCAATGTTTTATCGGTCAGTCTTACCAAGATGCGACAGCACATTTCCCTCGTTTACCAAAACATACTGGAATGTGGATTATTCAAAGAAGAGGATCCAGAAAAATTATAAAGGCAGTCTTTAAACTCTCCTGTAGCTGATTTTGTTACTCCAGTAGTAACTGAACATGTTGCAGTAATTCATTCATTGAAAGGAATTACTAAAGACATGTAGATCACCGCCTCACAGCAAGAAGGTTCCTGGTTCGACTCCCAGCCAGGAGTCTTTCTGTGTGGAGTTTGCATGTTCTCCCCGTG
>JAOWBL010000003.1:9067949-9082741 GCA_028564865.1 Zenarchopterus dispar | reverse complement strand
GCCTGAGACGGGCTGGGATAGGCTCCAGCAGACCCCCGTGACCCAGAAATGGAACAACGGGTTTAGAAAATGGATGGGTGGATGTAGATCACCTTGCTTTCTATTGCCCCTGTGGTGCAAGACATACAAGATTTTGTCTTGGACAATCCATGATGGGCAAGTTAAACAAGTGTGGCTGACCCGTAGAGTTTGGGACAACTGGTGGACACCACGTTGTGTTTGACATGTGGATCATGTCTCGCGACAGCAAATGGCAACTGTGAACAGATACTTCTTGTCCACAGTTTACATCAGAATTTGAGTGTTTTTCTTCTTTCAGAGTAGAGAAAACTACAAAGAGGTTTTTATTGAAAATCACTCTCTCAAGTGACTGATTTATAAACGGTCTCCTGCAGCTTGATTAGTTGAAGTTAATGTTAACTCATTAGCTCACATAATCGCATTAAATGTTTTGTAAAAGCGTGCCTTACCGTCTCCATAAAGTTTCCCCAAGAAAAAATTATAAATAGCATGTGTTGTTGACTGTAACAGCAGAAAAAGGAAGCTTTATAGGATACACTAGCACCATGTCAACCAAAAATATTACAAGATAAAAATTGACTGCAAAAACAAGAATTGACTTCTAAGAATGGAAATGTTCGTCCAAATGTTGAGAAAAGCATCGACTTAAAATTTTACATTTCTGTTGGATGCTTCTTGTGACTTGCACTTGCTTTCCATTAAAACCTGTGAAGAATGGTATAGTCCATCACCCATTAACAAACAATGCAGCTTTTCAAAGATTACAAAAAGTTTCACATTAAAATAGATAATCAAAACTGCAATTGTACCTTTGCATGTCCTAGCGTGGTCAGGTGAATCTTGTACAAGGTATCACCCCTTAGGGATTTTTCACAGACCTTGTTGGAAAGAAAAAACAGAAATCATTATGTAAGTTAGTATCAAATGACAGGTTTTTTTCCTTTCAAGCCCAAGTCAAAGGGTATGAAAGGTCTTGGTTTTTAAAACATGCAGACCGGTGGTAGAAAAGGGTCATTCCACATTTAAGTGTTAATTTAGCTGTATTTTGTCCATCCTTTGAAGTTATGAACATATCTCCTTGGGAAGACACTTTGAATTTTAATGAGCATCATGAACTATGAACCGGGTATTATTAGGCGTGCTTCACTTACACTCGGTACTCGCATAAACTTGGATCAGTTTCATTTACGTGCACTGTCTAACGTTAACTACCTTACCGTACATTCGATAAATTCAGCCTCTTCCTCATATGGAGTCTCTAGATTGTCCATGTTTCACCTTTTTCGTTTCGGGGGTAAATGTACGACTGTTAGCTTAGCAAATGTTTAGCCGACAGAGAAACGTAACTCTACAAATTTCTACTTTAATGGTTCAACCTTTGTAATCAGTTGGTAGTTAGCAATTATGCTTTCTGTTTTCACGAACACTGGCAGCTTGTGTTGTTCTTAATTTAAACAACGATTAAACAAGATATTGATTTAGTAAACACGCATTCGTAGAAATATTTCCTACTTCCTGTGTGTTCATCTAATATCTGTTGGGAAGCTCACGAGAGCGGAGCCGCTACAGCTAAGTGCAGTCGCGGTACAAATCAGGCAACAGTATAGAAATCGAGCGTACCCACACCGAACGCTTTATAACATACAGGTTGATGAACGTCCTCTTACGCCTCCTGCTGGTCATATCCAGTAAATACATACATGCGATCAAAATTTGGGATATTTTATATTTATTTGGTTCTAGGAAGCATTCGCTTCATATGTACAAAACAATGAGCTTGCTTTGGAAAACTGGGGCACTTTTCAAAGTATTAGAGGCATCTGCACAGCATTTAATAGACTATGAAGCAAACAATATCGCAAACAAGACAACACTCTCCTTCACTCAGTAGTTTGCAGGTCTGACATACCCAAACTTGTTGACACAAGATAAAAATCATAAACACAAATGAGCAGATGTAAACTCCACCATATTTAAATGAAATATTTTTCACTAATCAAGATGTTACACAATTCTTTTACAGAGGTTTTATGTAAATGATAATCCTGTACAGTTTGTGAAGCGAAATTTAACATTTCACTTATCTTCCAATAATATCAAAGTTCATTACAATGTGTAATGTCAATGATACCAACTTCAATAATTGCTTATTTGATCTCTAACCAAGAATGAGACAAATGTATATGCCTAATTAGTAAATTGAATCTTAAGAAAAACACTCCTAAATACTGTAATTATGATCACACTAAAAGGATGCATATTCTGGTGCGTTATCTCAAGTCGCTATTAGTATAAAAATATCACACCAGCCACAGCAATTCAACGTTGTAAAAGTTAAACAGCAGCAGCAACAACAAAGTCCTGCGAGTGACGATTATTCGTTGGTGTTTACAGCAACTGACTGTAAAATTAAACCACAACCTTGCACATTAAAGAAAGTTGGGGACATATCCGTTCATGAATGACAAAGATAAATAACAGAAACAGAATGAGGACCACAAATGACTGTGGACGGGCACTGGACAATGATGGAGATGATGGGTTGTTTTAGTAGCAGGAAGCTATGTGGATGCTTCATTATTTGGAGGAGTTGTAATGTCCTTCTGGAAGATTGTTCAGACGAGACCGGAGCTCCTTCCGAACCTGCGTCACCCTCGCCAGCTTTTGCTTGTATTCCTGAAAAAAGTTCACAAAAAAAAAAGACCCGTCAGAGACCAAACACTTTTAAACTTGATAAAATGTAACAGTTGACAATATCTGTTTTGTACTTTTTGTTTCATATGTGTAGAGGATGTGATAGAAGAAGAAATTCCAAATCCAAATTAGATGAGGGTCCTACATCATCATTTCAAGGTATTTGGGGTTTTATTAAATTTTTCCAATTATTTTAAATCAATTTAAGATAAATATATCACTGTAATTACCTCAGATTTATGACATGCGCTTTTATGTGACTAATCAAATGACATGTCAAAGGTCACCAAAAAAAAAAAAAAGTTTTTAAATGCTTTTGATGTAAAATTTTAAATTGTTACAAGTTTTAACATCTGTCTAGTGAAAGTGACCAACAAGTGAGCAAAGGAGTGTCAGGCTGAAGCTAAGACTCCAATCATAATTTCTGTGCTGCATTTTTATTTCTCTGAGCTCTGTTACCTTTAAATGTTTTTGTTGTATTTTGCAGCTGATGCTGAACAAGTTACCTCAAACCATGAATGTTTTTAAAAGTTTAGCATCTCTCCCTCTCTCTCTCTCACACACACACAACATATCCAACTGTATAAATATCATTGCTAACTCTTACTATCCCACTAATTAAGCCAAAAATAATCAAATCCTGCTTTTCTAAGCTTTGGGTTATCCCTAAGAACTATGAGTTAAACACCTTGCCTTGAGCCTGACTCATATATTCTTATGAAGTTATTTATACTGCAGATACCTCAAAGTACTTTATATTTTTATCACCAATAGACCAATTAAAGAATAAAATTGGGAATTTGTAAAGTTTTTAAGACAAGTGACCAGGAGCTGCAACTGTTAGAGCAAAATAAAAGCACTCACAAAATAATTTCCTTTTTTTATTATTATTATTTATTTACAAATGACAAACATATGCGAGACATGTTATCCTCCTGTAACCCTGTGGATAAAGGCTGTAGAGTTACTGTCATCACACAAAAGAAGAATGGGTATGGAAAAAATTATAATCTGATTGATTTTTTTTTTTAAATTTTAATGAAAAAAGTATTGGTCAATACTTACCTTATAGGCAGCGCTGATGGACTGAACTGAGATAATGAAAACAACTAAAAAACAGTGACGAGGTAAAACGTCACCTACATCATATGTTTCTATCTGGTCATGAGTCGCTCTTGACCCAATGACTGAGGAGATAAAGACATGACAAAAACAAATAAATCAGTCAGAATTGAAAAAAAAAAAAAAAGATATTCACGCACTTCAAGTTTCTGCTCATTCTGGGCCAAGCCGTCCTTCTGGCTTTGCAGGAAGACGCTTAGTGTTCGTGTGAGCTGTCTCCTGTCGTCAATCTCTGCTGCCAAGCGGCCATTGTAGTCCGCCAGCAGCATGCAGGCCTCCTCCACCAGCCGGGATAGCCGCTCGCCAGATTCTTTATCTGGAGCAAAAACAAGCGTTGAGACAGCAGAGCAGAGAGCTTGGCCGAGGCTCGTTTTGTTATCCCGCAACGAAAATAAACGCCTTCTGTAAAATAAGCAGGCACGGCCGATCTGAACATATTCTACCATGAGCAATATAAATCTGGCATTTCATTTTGTTTTCAAAAAAATCTCGGACTTGCAACTTTCCCGCAAATATGAACATAAAAAGCTGCGTATTTTTAAGTTAAACTATGTTGTTAAAGCTGCCGACTTGGAGTTCTTTCCAAGTACAGTTATGACCTGGAGTATGTCAACAATGACAGAGGTTTATGATTATACCCTTAAATACACTTTATACACTACCGGGGTGGATTTAAAGTAAAACAGGAAAATACGATACAAGCTTTCACAAAAACATGACATTTACCGTTTAAAATTTAGAGCTATTTTGACCAATCTGCCTCCATTTTTAGGGACTCAAAAACACGTGGACAACTGACCGAAAAGAAGAGAACAGGTGTGGTCCACTCCCTCATTACTGCAAGACAAATGAAGCAAATGAAACGCGTGTAGCTGATATCAGGTACTGAGCCGATGTTTGACGGGAGGTACTGATTCAAAGCCCAAAGAGATGCAAGTGTGAGAGGTCATCATTAGGATGGGAGGAGAGGAGAAAAAGAAACAAATAACAAAAAACATCAATAGAAATTGATGAGAGAGATGGAAAAAAAATCTCAGGTGTGGCCAAATCAATAGTTTTGTGCACTGTTAAAAAGAAAGAAAGCCCTGGTGAGATCATCAAAATACCTGGAAGACCACAGAAGACAACTAAAGACAATGATTAGAGAATCTGTTTCTTCACAACTCAAATGTTGCATAAATATATCCACCAGTCTCCCTCTAACACTCCTGATGTTGTGTTCATTGAACGCAAATAAGTTCTTTCTGAGGCTCTTCAGTTTGTTAATGACCCAAGTTTCGTGTCTTCAAAAACCACAGTTCATCATTTTAGGAGCCAGTTGTAGATTACAGAGTCTATAATATCCTGATTTATGATGCTCACGGCTTTGAGGATGAGGAGTTCATGGAGATCCTCGTCTGGTCATCTACAAGTTCCACCCACGACCCAGTCAGTTTTGTTTACACTAGTCCTGACCTACGATTAAGTAACTCAGAGGTGAGTTATTGGAGGGCCCAGGTCGACATGCCGCCCTGCCTCAGTTCATGTAAAAAAGGACAGGCGACACACTAGGTCTGTGCGTTATTTGTCAATGTAAAAGGGGCTAACAAATGTTTCAGGAATGTAAATGCGGTGGATTTACAAAGAGTTGCAAACCACAAGTAAAATTCAAGACCAGGAAAGTTACTCTAGAACAGGGGTGGGCAATCCTGGTCCTCGAAGGGCATGTTGCTCTGGCTCTGGTCAAAGTCTGTATTTTTTATCTTCCTGGGATTGTTTTTATTTCTGTAGAAAACTCAAATAAAAAAAAAAGAAGTTTTCTTGTTTGGACACTGTTCTGCTTCATGGATTTCTGCTGGTTATTCTGTTTTTTTGTTGGTTTTTTTTTATATTATGAATATTACAAAACAGAAACCTGTTTCCACATGGGAGCGGCTGATTAAGTTTTCCTGAAAACTAGCTCATGACCCCGAAATGAAGACAGGTTGAAGAGAAGTAGTAAGAACAGAGAGCAAGAAGGAAGAGGTTTTAACCACTCGTTCGCCTTGATCATCACGAGGAGTGCTGAGAACTCTGGGAAGTAAAACGGAGAGGCTTGTAGCATCAACAGTGAGAGAGCAGGAGTATCGTGTTTCTGGATACGTAACTGCAGGAGCACTTTCCAGTGCCTCTCTGCATTGATTTTGGACAATGCAAGAAGACAAGACACTTTAAAACACCATCTTGATCATGTGACCTCATCAGCACAGTTGTTGCCAGGCAACAAATACAACACTCCCAATGTATTCATGATGATCTCTGGAGACTTTAACCAAGCCTCTTCTGCCACATATTATATTCTCCATTAGCTAGGTGTTTCTTTGTTTTATATGTTTTTTTCTAATTTACGTTGCAAGAATATGATTTTCTTTTAGGGATTATATAAAGTTTTTTATTCAATTTAATTCAAACCCAGATTAGAATTTGGCAGAAAACATCTTTAAATTTAAAAAAAGAAGAAGAAGAAAAATAAAATTCTATCAGAATGACGAGAAGAGGAAAAGGAACAGCTCATGATCCAAAACATACCACTTCACCTGTCAAACAAAGTGGAAACAGTGTTACATTGTGGCCAAGTATCACCGGTGTTTATTGATGACGTTACTGCTGACAGAGGTGGAAAATTCAATTCTGAGGTGTTAAGTGCTACAATCTCAGCTCACACTCAGGTAAATGCTCTAAAACTGTTAAGATTCCACTTCACCATGCAGATGAATAATGACTAAGCATATTGTGAAAGCAACTCAGGACTTCTTGAAGGCAAGGAAATTGTTATATTTACCACTATAGCATTTTAGAGCTACTTTGCTTAAAGTGGCCATAATCCCTAAACAGTATAAGTGATATTTATTGAAACTGAAAGTCTACACTTTGATAACATCATGATCAACATCTTGATTGTTTAAAGTTAAAAATCCCCTGTGGTGGATTCTAAAGGCAAAAATCATGAAAACTCTGTCATTGTCCAAATACTTCTAAATCTGACTATATATATTGTTTGCCGTTATTTATTTTGGGAAATAAATACCATAAAGAGCACGTCTCCTGCAACAGCAGTATGAACCCTAGCTTTCTAGATGACTAGAAGTTTCTCAACTCAGAACTACAACATTTCACTAAAAAAAGATAGTGCTTTATATTATTTTATTACAGGTGAATCTGTTAATAAACTGGAACAGAGTTGTGTTTACAGACAGAACACGAGACGTGTTTCATGTCCCCCAGCCCACCTGTGATTCTGTGAAGGAGTGACGTGTCCTGCACCTCAGCAGGAAGGGAGGAGATGCGCTGACGTAGCACCAAGTCGCCAGAAGCTGCGTTCTCCAGTTCCTGCAGAGCTCGGATTAGCTCTGCTGTCTGAGATAGAGGAAGGGAGGGAAACCAGGCCAGGAGTCGGGAGAGAACAAGTGGATATTTAAGTATGTGCGCAAGAACAACAGTAGAGGAGCAGCACAAAGAGGACGATAAGCCAACACAGAATCTGCTGTATTAACAATAAAATAACCTTTAGATGACTCCAGTGTGGTTAAACGTATAATCCTATCAACATCCTCAATTTATGGCAGCACTGCTTTTTGGGGACATCACCTGTGGAGGCTCGGCTGGGGAACTCTGGGAGGCAAAGCCTTCGTCGTCAGGATGAATCTCCTCATATGATCTTTTCTTAGGCTTCTTGTCTCCATCTATTAAAACAAACATAAAAATAACATCCTGCAGCAAAGCATAAAAGTCAGCCTAGTCCCACATCTGGGTTTAGAGCAATACTCACAAGCCTGTGCACGTTAGTGAAGTGTGAACTTACACAGGACTTGGGATAGTTGATCCAGCAGATTGTTCGCATAAACAGCTCTCTCTTGCCAAATGGATAAAACCCGACCCAGCTGTTTCTTGCAGCCTTCCTCACCCTCTCTGAAGAGGAAAACACAGGACGCACTCTTCAGTTTAAGCCACTTTGTAAAACTCATCAAGACTAGTGATGCACCAATCCCACTTTCTTGGTCCCTATTTGGCCAATAACAATCTGAGACCATCGATATACAGAAGAGGAGGACATTATTGGGCTCAACGTAAAAACATTGCTTTCCCACCTCTGTAACACAAATTGTTACATTTTACATAAATTTAAATGCAACAAACTGTTTCTTTTAATAGTGTGGAAGGTCAGTGCAAAAAAACAAAACAAACTGTTATTTCTCAGGGATTCATACACTTTTTCTTGCCTTTATCCACACAGATTATACCTGATACGGTTATTTAAACAATATTAGGCCTGATATCTAATGTTAAAATTGGATCGGTGCATTCTCAGTCAAGAATGGGCAACACAAGAACAAAAATGGATATTTTCTTCTAAAGAATTGGCTTCGAAGAAATTACAGCAGTGAAATCAAATCAAAATGAATGAAGTCACAAAACAGCTTCTGGACTGTATTCATATGAGTATGTTTTTGTTTTAATTTAAATCTGACCTGTAAACATGTTTGAATGCCTCCACAATGACTGGTGCAAAGTCCTGGGTGAACTCTGGCCCTTTTCTTTTGCTGTTCTGAATGACGTCATTGGCCAAGTAAAGGAAGGTCAGCTTGCGTGATACCTGAGCTGCGGACATTCAAAAGGTACAAATGTACATATAAACGGGCATGCAAGTAAGATTCACAAGACTGCATTCAGCTGAACAAGTAAACACACTGAATTAAACTCGTAACACATGGATTAATCATATGCCAATTCTGATCCATTTATAATGCTATAAGTAACTATTTATGATTTTATTCTCGATAGAGAAACAACTACAAGCAAAGAAAACACTGAATTATGTAAACAAAGCCATTTTTTCCTCATATTCTTTGTCCAACGTGTCGCACAAAACATAGCTCACTTCCTAGAAATGTTGTTCATTATGGTTCAATACAAGAAGGATGTTTACAAATTTAAAAATCACTTTTGCATTCAGAAATTTAAATCCTTAGCATATGGTGTTTTGGGTTTTATCCACCAAATTCAATTTAATGGGACATTCAAAGGCTCCAGATTAACATGGAAAAAAAGGTTGCGTTTATAATTTTTTGATAAACAACCGAGATTCAGAGCAGAAGCACAGATGTTTCTATTATTAACTAATGACAATTGAGGTGACACAAGACTCCACACAGCTACAACTTTATCTCCTCTGCTATTGAAACAAATGTCCCAAAGTACAACATCCACTTGGGATATCATTAGTTTGTTGACAAGCCCCCCGAAGGAAAAGTGCGCCATTAATAGCTGCATAAACACCTGCCATACCTACAAAAAATAAACAGTTATAACCAATAAAATACTCTAGTTTAATCATGCATTTGCAATGTAGTTTACTGAACTTAAATGAAGGTTAATGGCTGATTGCATCCTCAACAGTTTTGAGGATTCAAGATCTTTTGCATTTATTTTTAAAATCAAAATTTTGATAAAAAGGGGGAAAAAAAACAATGCATCTCAAAATGAATATTTACCACATAAACAAACGACAGTTCATCATTGCTTGAAAGTAGCCTTAGCAGCTGCAGCATTCACCAACCTAAACGAGTACAAAACTTTAAAAATTGTTTAAATTTAAAGCTTTATCCAGATGTAACTACTTCTAGCAGCTGCACACAAGATGTGCTGTTTTATGACTCTGCAGAAGCTTGTAGGTGACGTTTTTTTTACTGCCGGTTCGGGTCCAAAACATACCTTTTTTCAGTTCGTTGAACCAAACATTGACGATGGCCTTCGAGTGTTTTCTGTGATGGATGAGCCACAGCGACAACGTCTGCACGCTTTGTTGAGAGTTGCTAAGCTCGGACAGTTTCTTCTCTAAAGCCACATCAGAAAAAGCTGACATCTCGACAAGACCAGGGGGTGGTGGGGGAGTGTGTCGAAACACCGCAGCAGATAGCTTTTACGGGCTCTCCGAGATGTTTTGTCTTCAGCAAGTCAGCCGCCGGTCACTCCACGAAGTTCTGCCATCCAAATTGTGTTATGTGCTACCTTAAAAGACTGGTTTCTTGAGCTAACGAGCTAAAACCGTCCTCTCCACGGAGCTTTGGAGTCTGTCTTTGCTTGCACAAAGTGAACCCACCACAGAAGAAGTGCTTCCGCTTGAAATGATGCGTTCAGGTACAGCGGAAATTACTTAATCTGTTGTGGAAGAAAAATGAATCACAGGTAATATTGTATAAAAACTTAAATTATACGGAGTAGGCTAGTTGTAGTGATGGTCATATTGGTGTTTAGATGAGTTAATATTTTTGATGCAATCAACCTCTGCTATCTACGAAAAATCTAAATGGACTGAATTTTATAATGTTTGCATGTTTATTTGAAAATTGTCGTACTGAGGTAAAGCGTACCAGAAGGCAACATAAATTTCATATCAGAAAAGTCCTGAGACTTTACAAGTATATAATCTGTACTCCAGTATCATGTTTGAACATTTAAGTCCTTGTTAACTTTAAGTTTTGGCAGTCTTTGACACTGGTCAAATCTCACACAAAATCCACATCTAATCATATATGAACTAAAAAGTAGAACACTATATTTTCTTATTTCCACAAAAAAAAAAAAAAAAAAAAAACTATAACTGTTGCACAAAAATACTTTGGTTGATAAATAAAGTGACATCAGCAGCCCTTAATTTCACAACAGTTTGTAAAAATTTACAGTATCTCAAGATTAGTATAAAGACATCGATGCTGGTCAGAAAAGAAACTAAACACTCCTCACCATAAGAAGAACACATGCATGCATGTAAGAAACACACATTTCATGACTTTTGCAGATAACTCGTATTGGGGGTTATTAAGGCACAGGTTGTACATAAATGCAGTCACATTGGCGTAAAGGTACAAATGAAACTGAGTGCTAGCACCAACAGTACTTCAGAACAGCTCTCAGGTTTGGTTCCAGCTCTGACATAATACAGTTCACACACTGATTCCAGTGATATGTTATTTATGAAGCATCTCACATTCACTTTGAAAGGAGACAAAAAAAATCCCTCAAATACACATTCCACATTAAATTTTAATCTGCCCCAGGTCTTTGTTACTTGACTGAAATGAAATTTCATAAACATAATTCATAACAATAGACTGATACCTTTTACTTTTAAATTAAAAGTCAAAATCAAAAGTGTTCTTACAAAAGCAAATAAACTACTTAACAGTCACCTCACACAAGTAAATACTCAGAAATTTATGAAAGTACTCTGATATCAGTTACATTGTTCAAAAAAAGTTATTTAGTATTAAGATTCAGCAAATTAACATAAAAAAACCTGTAAATGTAATAAATGATTAATTCTGCCATTAAAAAAAACCTTAATTTAGAGACTCCAGGAAGCAGAATCAGATAAAATGGTTTCGATCAAAAATGAAAAAAGCCAACGTTTGATTCAGTTATGTGGTAGTTTATGAAGCATCGTCTCATTCCAAGGAGACATCAGGTCAGAAATGTCAGAGCAAGCTCTGTAGTACATGGCTTGTCCAGGCTGCACAAAAACATCGGTCTGTGTCGCGCTCCAGCCACTTTTGCTGCTGACTGGGTAAGCAAAGTGCTGCTCCGGGTTCGTCTTTGGTGCAGCGTCGTAGCCGGCGTACGTCATCAGCCTATGGTTCACTTGGCTGGTGGGATAGCTTGTGAACTGTGTCATGTAATTTGTCGGACCCGTCTGGGAATGACTCATGTTGAAGTTTGAGCATGTCTGAAGTTGCCTCAAATCAGTAGGATGAAACTGTTTTCTCAGCTCCTGTGAAATGCTCCCACTGTGAACAAGGGCATCTTTGCAAGGAGCCTGCATGTTTATCCTGGCGGCAGATAAATACGAAGCTACTTCACCAGACATGCCGCGATGTTCCCACATACTGCCTGTCTGAAGACTTCCGTCGCTCCATGCCATCTGCTGATGTTGAGGTTGCTGCTGGTCATGAGGCTGAACAGCACTGAAGCTCATGTCCACGTCCCTCTTCAGTCGCAGTCCCTCCATTCCTGCTCCACCTTTAATCATTGAAGCTGAACCGGCTAATTGTTCACTGCCACCATCCTGCTGCATGTAGTAAGAGTTAGGAAATGCCCAATTTTCAGGGTTTGGCACAACAGGAAACACTCCTTGGCTCGTTGTGAGTACATCCTCATTTTCCCAGTTTCTATAAGACCCATTACTTGAATGTTCTGGATAATGATGACATTGGTTGTACCTCCATTCTCCATGTGCTGCATGGTTTTCTGTCTGAGTTATGTCTCCAGACTGATTAAAGCCCTCATTATCATTCACATAATCATCCAGATCTCGAAAGTCACTGAAGGTGGCATTCCCTTCTGATGCAAATTCACTTGTACACACATCTCCTTGGTAGAGTGTCTGCTGTGGTTGTGAGGTCTGGAGTTGTGAGCCATCTCCAGCATGATCAACACCATGAGATGCAGTATCACATTCAAACTCACAATCCAGGGTCTCAGACTCTAAAACTGAATCAAAGTCAGAGGAAACTGGTGCAGATGACTCAAGGAGGGTCTCAGCACTCAAAGATGTCCTCTCCAGTAGTATTTCCCCATTGTTGAGAGGCAGGTTCACCATGAACATAGTATTCATCCTTTTCTTGATCTTCCTCTTATTTCTCACTTTTTTTGTTTGCTTTCGCATCAAAGTGCATTTCCCTGATTTAGACTGAACCGAATTCTTTTTCACACATGGCCCTTAAACAGAAAGCATAAATATGAAACAAGAATATTTTTAGTTTCGCATCAGCTAGTTTTATAGTTTTCTATCAGCTTAAAAGTTGATACAAAACTATAAAACCGCGGGGAACAAAACGTAAAATGATTGACAGGCTAACACCTTCAACAGCTTCAATTGTAGTGTTTGGCCATCCACTTGACAGCATCTTTAAACCTGGAAAATAAAAACATGCAGGAGGTATACAAAGAAAACGGCATGAAAACCAAATTTTAAAAAAAGATATGTAGTTGTAATGCCTATAATAATACCAATTGTCAGTGCTATCTCTAAACAAAGTTAATTAGACATGGCATCTTTTTGACACAGTGGAGTTTTAAGCAGCATTTCAGACCGTAGAACTATATTATAATCCTTGACAAATGTTTCTCAACATAATCTCTTCCCTAATGTGAGGATATGAAATCTTTGATGTCTTGCACTGAAACTCCTTCAACTTCTTTGAATCATGTAAATCTGCAGAAATTTGACTTTGTCATGTTAAAATACGAGTTTCAATTTGATGCAATATTTGCTAGGGTGAATCATTCTCTAATTCTTGTGGGCTCCCATCCCTGCTATCAATAAAAACTACCCAAAGTAACTTTGTAATCCAGCTCCGGTCATGTCAGATACATATCACTTTATCATAGCTATACTGGACATCATAGAAGAGGGAAAAAAAAAAATATTCAAGAAAGTAATGATGAAGACAAAACAAGAGAAAGACCAAGTTGTGTAAATCTAAAACATTGTCAATAAAGTATCTTAAACTCCACATCTATAAGAGGGGCGTGCTCAGCTAAAAAACAACCAAACGTTCATTTTAATGACATTATGCACTGTGGAAGAACAAAATATGCTAAGTTCTAATCTTTGAGTAGTTTCTTAAATATTTCAGTGTTTTGCTCACGCATCTGTTGGCAAAGTGGAGATCCTCTGCCCATGTTTGCTTCTCAAAGACTCACGTTGCTATGGATACTACTTTTGTACAAAATTATCATAATTTCATGATGATATTACCTGTTTGAAACAGCATTTTCTTTTACTTACGAGTACTGAACTGTCGCTGTTTCAGTGTTTTGTTTTTTTCTTTTTTGTTTTGAGCTGTATCTGCTTAATTTTACTCAAAAAACAGTAATGCTATGCTACTCATGTACAATAAATGATGCACGTTATAAGGAGAAGTCATAAGAAAAAGACTCATACTTACAGTCAAATCTGTTGAGCAGAGATGGTTTAAAAAAGAAAAAAAAAGTGGGAAATCTATCCCCAAACAAAGAAAAAAAGAAAAACAGGTCTGGACTTACACCAGTGATAGCTTTTACCAGCAAGCTGCCTGCAGTGGGATTCAGACAAATTGACTACCTGGAAACAGAAGATATTTGAGATAAATACACTTGCAGCTGCTTTGAACAAAATTCACAAAAGCTAAAGAACACAGAATGCAGTTGTAGTTCAAAATTAGGTTAAAAAATGCAATTCTTCAAATGAACTTCTCACTTCAATTTCTTCTTCAACTTCTTTATCGAATTACAACAACACATTTAAGGGAGATCTGATTCTTGTGTTAAAATGGTAACTAATAACAACAAGGTGAGCAAGAAGCTTTGTGACGCAGTCAAACCAGCTGCTGACTAGAACACAGAAAATACAGGATTTATTCTGCACAAACAAACAAACGCCAAGAGTTTTTGAGTCACAAGTCAAACTACCCTATTACAGTGTTGGATCAATAAAGACAGGGATCAAAATAGCACAATAGGGAATCTTTAATCATATTTATGTTTCTTTTTATCATCAAGCTCAAAAACTCTCTGACAAAACTTTTAGGGCTTCAACAAAAGCTCTGGTTATATTTACCATTAAGTTTACCGTTACCATGGCAACCCAAAACACTGGCCAATACACCATTTTTGAATTTTTTTCACTTCTCAAAATGTGACATGTAGTCACTGAAATCAAATTCTTAAGTCTCTGATTGGATGCTTTTAAATCAATATTCAAATTTAATGTTAAATAAAAGGTAACTGTGTAGTACAAACATCACTTCCAGGATCAATATCTGTAAATTATGGTAAACAAAGATTTCAATCATCCAGTGTGAATACACAGAACCAAATACAGATGTCAGAGTGTAATTTTAGTTACTGCTGTTCAAGAGGTAATAGTGTGTATGTTTTTATTTATATACATATATATA
>JAOWBL010000003.1:9037816-9062089 GCA_028564865.1 Zenarchopterus dispar | reverse complement strand
TTTTTGTTTTTTTTAACCAGCGACATATACGTAAATAGACGATGGGGAAAGTACAACAGCATTTATGACTATTATTATAGTATGTATGACCATAGCTGAATTTTTCTATTCGGAAGAAAGATATGGCAACCGCATATAATTTAAAATAGCAACTTTGGATTCTTAAATCGCAGATATGCTTAAATATATTTGTGGATTATTAAATCGCGAATATCAATTACTCCAATCTTCCCTGTCAAAATTAACACTCCAAATAGCTAAAATGCCCCCTACCTCCCACAACTGTCCTCTCAAATATCGTCAACGTCAGTTCTCCTTAGGGAAATGACGTCACTTTTGTGATCCAAGTCTGTGAGCCTCTTCTTATTTCTACAAGTTTCTGTTATTCAGCTGTGCATCTCTACGACGTCAAATGTGAAAATCTTCCACTAAATCATGACCATGTACAGTTCCACGTATATGTTAATTCGGTTTAGGGTCAATATGCAGAATAACGTTAAACTCCCCTCAGTTAGATAACTCCAATTGTTTTATTCATTTATTTTTACATATTTTCAGTTATATTTCAACTAGCCAAAACTGCGGTTTTTCGTGTATTTGTTTTTGTTTTTTTGTTTTTTTTTGAAATGTGACTAATCGAAATTAGTTCACTGATGTCTTTATCTACAGTCATGGACAATCAAAATTGGTAGCAGATTTCTGTTATCAAATAATGGATTAGTAATACCTTAAACTTAGGATATCCATAGCAAAAGCATTCAATATAAATTAGGAATGCTACATGTCTGTCACAGATGTTCATAACTGTCCTTCTCATCAAAAGACATGATGTCACATCTCCAATCATGTGAGTCTTGTTTCTACAGATATCCATTATTCATTTGTACATAACAACAAAGCGAAATACCAGTATCAGCATAACTAAATTACGACTATTTGAGTAGTAATGCTTTTGTCATGTACAGTATATGTGTGATGTTTATTCTGGATAGTACAGTCTGCTCTTCATAGCTTGATGTCACTTGTTTCATAGGAAGGTAAAGGTGGCAGGAGATGTGCTGAGATAAACTGGTTTTCTCTTGGACCGATCAAGATATATAATGCATAATGCTTCTGTGTGCAACAGATAAACTGATGCAATAATAGTGTGTGTTCTGTGAGTCTCTTTCTCAGGAAGCTGCGCCTGCGCCCAAACTGCCGACAACACCTCTCCAAGTTTCAAATGAGAAGTTGTGCGACAGTTTAAGTGATTATGTTATCTATCTCCTCACTGAGAGCTGCAGATGTCTCCCCTCCCTTAGTGCAGCTCTCAGATATGTAACTAAGGAATGCCCTAACCTAATAAATAGTGAGGAGAGTATTGAGACTGGCAGAGTAGTTTGGAGATTGTAACTGTACGGTCTCATTCTGCTCTCCTCGCGAGTAACAAGATCTTGACTCTGTGCCTTTCTTTCCTTGTTTGTCTGATGTTTTAGGTGCTTAGACCTGACACCTACTCACCTCAGGTGTCTTGCAGAAGGCTCGACTTAGTTCCTGTTTTCACTTTAGTTCTTGTTTTTAATTTCTACTGAAGGATGACCCATATTTTACTCCAAAAGATGCACAGAAACAGACAGTAATGATGTAAACAACCATGGTTTTATATGTCATGTCTCTCTTTGTTTGGAGAGACACCCTGGTAGACTACTGACTGTACTCTGACAGACTGTACACCTTCTGCTGCAGAATAAATCATTTTTATAAACTTTGCAAAGACAATTGACTGTTTACGCTAATTTATTTTTCCCACCGAGGTTTTGGAAATTTCCCACAACATGCTCAAAAAGAAGTTGTGAAAGGGAAACATGTCAAACAAGTTCTACAAAGAAGGAAACATCTTTGAAGAACAAAGGTTTTCATGACGCACCTGTAAAGCATACTTTAAAAATGAAGAACAACTGAGTAAATTGGGGAACATATCTTTTTGTATTGTGGTGTCAAATAAAGGCCTGATACTTAATTAGGTCAAAGTTCACCATTCTCCCTGTGAAGTGAGTACAAGCAGCGATATCTGTGAGTCTGGAGGAGTGCTGTCGAGACACTAAATCACAGAAAGTTTCAAAGGTTTTGCATTAGATTGGAGAGACTTTGAAAGTTCAAGGCCCAATGCAAAAACTAGTTCAGCATAAAGATTAAGGGGATTGTCAGCCTGAATAAATATGTCTTAGTCAGCGTGAGCTAGAACAAAGACTCCAGTGTAAGATGAAAAGAGCTCTCTGGACTCAAGATTTCAAGGACTCTTGTGCTTGATTGACTCTGTGATTCATTTTCAACAAAGATTTGGACACTTAGAAAATTTTATAAGTAAAAACACTTTAAGAGCAACACTATGATGTGGAGCCTCTGGCAGGATCAGAGTTAGTCATCCACTGGCCCTCAAGTGGGTCTACTGACCAGCCTGAGGAATCCACATCAGTAATTAGTTGGCAAAGAGGTTTGCACAGCAATAATAACAATACCTGAGCATACTTGTAAATTCAGAGAGGTTTTGCTTTGTCATATCTCTTTGCTTGGTGGTTCAACCACATTTTGGATTAAGTGCAATTGCTGTAAATGATTAATGCTGATGAATTTTGTGCATGTCTGCTACAACATATAATGACATCAGACAAAGGAAGGGTAGATTGTCAGAGAAGACTTCAGTCTGACTGCACATGTTGGAGGGTTTTGATTATTTTCTTTTTTAACATTTTATCTTCTTAGAGATTTTTTTCCAGTGTTACTTAAACCTACCTTCCCTAGGTTTCAGGTGTATTTCATCCAGGCTTCAGCTCCTACAGGTGTGTCGTGGAGAGTGTCCTCTGCTCTTGTATCAATACGTGGCATTGCAGCTGCTTTGCTGCAGAGATCGAGGCTCTGCAGAGCATGGTGAAAGCTGCACACTCTTCACACATCTCTCCTCAGACAGAAGGCTGACAAACATCCGGAGCAGGACCACCAGACCAAAGAACAG
The DNA here is from genome assembly GCA_028564865.1 of Zenarchopterus dispar. Taxonomy (NCBI): domain Eukaryota; kingdom Metazoa; phylum Chordata; class Actinopteri; order Beloniformes; family Zenarchopteridae; genus Zenarchopterus; species Zenarchopterus dispar. The sequence continues at coordinate 9,059,097 of JAOWBL010000003.1, read as the reverse complement.
ACACTATCAGATAGTTAAACTTGGAGATGCTAGCAGCAGTTAATTGGCCACAGGCTAATGGATCTTCATATTGCTTTCTCTTTTTTTTAAATCACACAAGTCTAATTTTTGCACCATGTCATGAGTACATATGCTGGGATGGGATCCTTGATTAGGGAAAATATCTTTGGACAGTTTGGATTGTTTCAACACTAGCATGACTGCATAAACAACTCTTATATTTAACTGAAAACCAAGCAGGAGTTGGGCAGCATGATCTTGATATCTTGAGCTGAAAAGAAATAATACTACCAGGCCAACAGACTTTCAGGGGTTCAGTAGAGCACAGGGCTGTACAACATACAGATTAGCAGGCATGTTAGATTTTGGAGTCACTCCGAAACATTTTATAGCTCTAGGCCAAATAGGAGCACATTAAAACTAATAAGCAGACATACTCAGAGCGTGTATTTAAGTCACGTCATTTAATCAAATTAAACATCAAGCCTCACATCAGTGACAAAATTGCATGAAAAAAAAAACCATAAAAATTCTCTCATTTTTTCTCTTTCACACAAATACACACATAAACACAAGCACAAACATACACACACACAGACAAATACAAACACACACTGAGACAAATAAAAATCCTAAACTGAATCTGACATTTAGAGGCAATAAAAAACAGGTGACGTGTGAACAAAAGAATGTGAAATTGTACTGGAAAGTTCTAGCTGTAAACAATGGAAATAAAAAAACGATAGACTGTCCCAGTTAAAACTGAACATTGCAGTGACTGAAGGTCAACTTGATGCACAAACAAAACGAAAAAGGCGAACGGATACCTGGTGATAGTAAACTAAAGCCTGATTCAACTATGACATCAATATGATTTGTAAAGTTGGAGAACTGGATACAGAAAGAATGGAGTGAACCATTTGTTCTCTCATGCAGGAGTGTTTTGATACCCTTCAAAATAAAATAAAAAGTCACATAAAGCAAGACCTTGATGATCAAGGATGTAAAAAAAACCATTTACTGCCATCACAGTGCTCAAATTAAGAGTTTTCTTTTAAAAAAATTTGTCATTAAAATAAATTTTATTTTCCTAACTCTTCCAGCCTTTCTTCTGAGTCTCATTTGGACAAGATGGTCTTTGATCATCATCTATGTTTGATAAAATAAAATAAAAAAAATCTCTCTAAGCAAATTTCCCACTCCACACTTGCCTGTTCCACACATGCAACCACACCTCTTGCCATCCCACCACCCACGTTTTATTTTTCAACTTCCCCTTCCCTCACCTGTCTAACCCTCCTCCCCACACCCTGATATGTTCTGCACTCAGTCCCGTCATAGCTCGTCATGTGCAGCAGCTTCATCTGCTTTGAGCTTGAACTCTGCCTCCGTGATCTTCCCATCTCCGTTGCGGTCCTGGTTGGAGAACATGTTGTCAATGATGCGGTAAGGGTCGAAGCCAGGAGCTAGGCGGCCTTTTCCCTCGTTCACCTGATGCATGATGTAGTCAGTGAACTGTGGAGATCAAAAGAGATCCAAGAGAGTTTACCAGAGGCACACAAATGATAGTAAAAAGAGAAGACAATTGAAAAAAACAACGGTGATAACAGCGGAGGGGAGCACACACAAGTACCTCAGCAGGCTCCACCAGCCCGTCCTTGTTGTTATCCATCTCTGCGAAGAGGTCAGGTGACACGTCATCGTTCCAGATGAACATGTAGCCCTCAGGAAGACCTTCCTCCAAGTCAACCAACTCGATGTCAAACACCATCACAGCACTTCCAGGAACCTCATCAGCTACACACAGACACGGACAATTATCTTTTAGCCAAACTAAAAAAAAACTTTAAACTGATTACTTTCCTGATTCTGGCTCCACAGAAAAACCCATTTCCACCTGCATGACTTTAACTTATCTAATTAAGCAATATCAGAGACCGTTCAGCAAGGCGTTGGGTGTTACTCACGGACTCCTCTCTCCCCATAGCCCAGATGAGGGGGAATAAGGAGGTGCCTCTTCTCTCTCACACACATGTCCATCAATCCATCTTCCATCCCTGGTACGACCTGATTGGCTCCCAAGACAATATTGTAGGTTTTTCCATAATTATACCTGAAATAAACAAAACAAATAAATAAAGGGTTAATTGATTTCTCAATACCTTCATAACTTTTCTGATTATATTTGTATCAAATTAGATTTTTCTTGATTATTATTTATTGTCTGTGAGAGACTAAAAAAAGTGAGTTTCAAACTTTTTCCATTACAAATACACATTCTTTTCCTGGTGTTTTGGTTTGAATGAAGTGGGAAACAAGTGTCCAACATGACTTGTTGTTTTTGAGACAACCTAAACAGCAGAAGCTGGTGATATGAACGATAGTTTGAAGGGATGTAATAAAATATTCTGCTCTCCTTGGCAATATTAAAGTGTGAAGGTTTTACTCACGTGGAGTCAATATGTGTTCCATCCATCAGAGAGGCATTGTAGTGATATTTGACAAAGTCTCCTTTCTTGGTTTTCTTATCACACTCTTCTGGCAGGAAGGTGACAGTGACCTCAGTTTTGTCTGAAGGGTTGTGGAAGTCGATGATGTGAACGTCAAACACAAGCACCGCTGAACCAGGAATCTTAGTACCTGAACAAGTCAAGAAAAAAGATAAGGAATTAATTCATTACTACTTGGAAAGAAGTCTAAACATTTTGTTGAGTCGATAAGAAGTCCAAGTATTTTATGTTACACACACCTGTGCCCTCCTCCCCGTAAGCGAGGTGTGGTGGGATGGTGATGGTGCGTCTCTCTCCTATACAGACTCCAATCAGGCCTTCATCCATGCCGGCGATCACGTAGCCTCGACCCACGTAGGTGTCATAGGTACGATTACGAGAGTAACTACAAAGCAGAAAATGATCATACTGAAATCTGGAAGTACTCTGGAAATTTAAGCTTCTTTAAACAAATCACTTAATATACAGAAGGTTGTTTTTAATTATTATTAAATAAACAAAATTGTAAATGCCCACAAAGCACAAAATAAGTAACTAGGGGGTCATTTTCAAGGAGCAGTTTTTGTCTTTGTTAGTGTGAGGACATATTGCTATAGCATGAACTTCACATTTTTGCACACAAGGGGTGCGTGTGTGTGCGTATGTGTGAGGGGCCATAGAAAATGTGTTCAGTCGGAAACAAGAATGACTGCGCCTGTTTCCTGTTTTGACTCATGGGTGAAGGGTAAATAAAATACCAAGAATGGAAACAAGTGTCTGTGCAGATGAAACACTTGACAAAGGTCCACCCACTGTTCAGCTTCCTCTTTCTCTGCATTATGAAAGTCAGAATAGGGGGCAATTTAAAAAAAAAAACAAAAAAACAAGTGTAGGGTATTATGTAATGCAAACAGGGAAATTCCTCTGTTGCTTTTTAAATCAGTCAATGCCTCCAACGCACAGAGAGATGCTGCCACCTTCAGGCCGTTTGAGGAACAGCGTATCTTTAACTTCCAGCTAGTATCCATACCCGTCATGCTTTGTGTCTAAATAATGTGTCCAATGCATACCTGGAATCAAAAAATGTCCCATCCAAGAGGCTGCCGTTGTAATGGTAACGCACAAAGTCTCCAGCGACCGTCTTCCTTGTGCAAGACTCAGGGACGATCTTATTAGTCACGGCGATCCCGTCTCTGGGGTTGTGGAGGTCCAACAGAACAACATCAAACACTAGAGACGCCTGTCCTGGGATGTCGCTGCCTGGGGAGAGAAGAAGATAAAAAAAACATCAAGATATTTTGCTTTATTCTTTCTATAAGGGGAAACATGCCTAAACGGAAAAATGTTAATGCCAGAAAGGACTTTAAGAAGTTAGGAGAAGAGCAATAATAAGTGTACAGTTAAAAGGTTATGGCATGTGTGCACTTTAGTGCATGAGGCAGAAGTACATAGTACATCTGTGAAGGCACCATCAACGCTGAATGATAAAGTCTGATGAACTGCATAAGCACCCATCCATACGTGTCTTTCAGAGATGTCTCGCTAATTTCAGCAAGACAATCCCAAACTATACTTTTTACATATTGAAATAAATGTATAACGATCTATAATCTTAAAAAAATCACTACAAAAAACACAAGACTGAACTGCTGAGCAATTTTCTCTTTATCAAATCAAAACAAAACTAAAGCAACTGCTGTCCTCAGATGACGGATCATTGTGGTAAACATACTCCTGTCAAAACTTCTTTTTTGCTACACGAGCAGATATTCTCCATAAAAACAAGAGTTCCCACTTTCAACATTAAATGTGTTGTCGTTATACATCTATCCATTTTTTTATACCTGTTTAATCTTATACAGAGTCACAGGGGTGGAGCCTAGCCAAGCTCATCACCTACAGGTACGATGGACAAGTCACCAGTCCATCGGAAGGCCACATATAAAGACAGACAACCATATCTACTCAAACATAGATGTTTTTGGACGGTGGAGAAAACCCCCAGAAACGCAAGGGAACGTGCAAACACCACAACTCCCCCTTCCGGGAGTCAAACCAGGAACCTTTTTGTTATGAGGCAACAGTGCTAACCACCATGTTGTCTTTATACAACATTTAATTAAATGTACAGCAGCAATCACGACTGTGTTCAGGTTTGTGTGCATTTTACACAAGGATGCAAGTGTTTATACACAGTTTAGACAAACCTGTGTCCAAACAAATAAGGACATAAAATAACCCTCCCTGATGTCCAACGATCTCATCAAACAACAACTGGTGTCTCCTTGATTTTTGTACCGAGCTGGATCAAAACACCGCACATTTATTCTATGCTTTTTAAAATAATATTCTGTCGGTCTGCTGGTAAGATGTTGGCATTGTAGGTTTTCCTCACGAACACGAGTCTTAAAATAACGTTTTTCAAAAATTCCAAATTAAAAAAAATTTAAAAACTCATAGGGCACATGAACTCTTAAAGAGTAATCATTTATGATTTTAACCTAAAAAAAAAAAAAAAACGAAAAACAAATCCTGTCATTATTATTTGCCAGACCCAAAGTGTGTGTTCACACAACCAAGTTATAAACACTGACGTGAATTATTACTCATAGTTGTTGTCTGGTGATGAAGATGAGCAACACATTTGAGTAAAAAAAAAGATTTTAACCTTTTAACTGACCATATTTGATAACTTCAGTAGGACTACATTCTGTGGTTTTTACAAAAAAAGTTATAATATTAATAAAGGTCCTTTAATATTCTCCAGTAAGCCTCTAGAGTTGAAATTTTGAAATCTCAAGTATTTTATTGACTGCCCTATAAAGGGTTAACTTAATGTAGGAAAGTAAAAGAACTTATTTTTTTCTGAAAAATTAAGCAAAAATTGTAGAAAGAGGCAACAGATGTATAAAATTTTAAAAAAGATTATCACGGTGAGAGTTTCTCTACTCTTCACTCCTGACAAAAGTGAGAGGGTGAAACAGGGCTGCAGACGTGCACCACTGCTGCTCATGCACAGAGTGATGCTGTTTACCGCCGCACTTATTAATTTCTCTCCAAAGTTTAGAGTCAAATGCAAAAAGAGGCTCACCATCTCCATTCTCTCCATAGCCGAGCCACGGAGGCATCGTGATGATGCGTCTCTCTCCAACGCACATTCCCAGAAGCCCCTGATCCATACCAGCAATCAGCCAGCCGATCCCGACGTAGGTGTCGTAGGTTCGCATTCGGGTGTGGCTGCAGCAAAGAGAGCAGAACAGATGTCCCAGCCGCACATTTGAGATTGTTTTGGAGAGGGTGGGGTTGGCATAGAGCGAAACCTGGAATCGAAGAGGGTCCCGTCCAGCAGGGTGCCGTTGTAGTGGTAGCGGACGTAGTCAGAAACCTCCACCTTCCTGGAGCAGGTGGAAGGCATGTGGTAAGTTTTGACCTGGACGCCATCATCCGGGTTCCACACGTCGAGCAGCAGGACGTCAAAGTGGAGGATGGAGTCAGGAGGGATGATGTCACCTGCAGAGGAGACGGGAACAGAGCAATCGTTTCAAACAGCACTCTGTCATGTGAACAAACTCACACTTGTGTATTTATCTGATTGTAAAACTGTGAACTTTAAAGATTGATATTCATTCAATAACAAATATCTACTCTATCAGGAAAAGCTGCATTGCACATCTGGCTGCATCTGGGCCAGGAAATCATATTATTATTTGTGAAACAGTCAATTCTCCCTGGTACCGACGAATGCTAAAAATCAGGGTGTTTATCTGTTAGGGCATCTAACTTTTGAAACGAATAATTTTGTCTTGAATGTCTAATTGTGTTCCTTAAATGTGTCTGCAGGACACGTGTGAAGAGGTGATTATGTTTATGGTCACATTTATGCAAATATTAAAGTTTCACAAACCACCAGGCATCACTGTAAGGTGAAGAAAGTTGCAAACTGCACGGAGGAGGTGCCAAAGGGGCTGTGTGACTGGAAGCCATTAAACCTTTACAACTGGTGAGTTGGCAGGTTTTTTTGTTTTTTTTTAAATCTACCTCTTCAAAAAAGTCTCTTTCCAGTGGATCTCTAGTTTGTCTCCTTTTATGTCCTGCGATCCCACTAATACAGGCTGGTGATAGAGGACACGGCCTCTGGTTTTGCATGCCCACGCATGCCCCGTCTGTCTTCCCTCTCCCATTATCTAAATACTTTATCCACATCAACACACACTCAAGTGACACACGGGTCTCCACACGTAAACAGACACTCAGCACTTTAATTATAAACAAATAACTGTTTTGGAGCTAATACAAACAATTCTGTAGAAGCGGTCACCATACTGTAGATTACGGCTCATATTACATCGGCAGGTATAAAGTTGATCTTCTTGAAGACGATGTATTAGCTGTGCACAGCTCTTAACAATTATAGACCTCGATGCAAAGCAGCTTCCCCGGACCTGCGACGCTCATCTGACGTTATTTGCGTGGATGTTTTTTTGCATTGGTCTTTGCTTCAGCCGAGTGCAACAGTATCATTTAAAAATCTTTGTTATGAGCCCGCCCGTGTCTCTCAGGTGAGCAGCTTTGTGCACGTATGCTGGTCAGTGCCTAGTAGAACAGCCACTTGTTGGATTTTTTGTTCATCCTGGTACTCGGCCAGAAAAGTGGCGGAGCAGAGCCTGCCGTGCTTTAAGCTGCACATACCGTATCCTTGTTTTCCATAGGCCAGGTGAGGTGGAATCTTGACGAGACTTCTCTCATTAACGCACATCCCCACCAGTGCTTTGTCCATCCCTTCAATCAGCTGCTTCTTGCCAACATACACATTGTAGGTGGTGTCACGGTCGTAGCTGAAACGAGAGCAAAATCGCCACTGTTGTAATTACTGGAGACAAAAAAAAAGAGGTTAAATATTTTCTTTACTTGAATCAGCATCTCAGTTTGCTTAGGTCATGTCTACAGGTTTTTACCCGTGCATTGGGATAAGTTTGACATCATTTTCTTGTCATTATTTTACCTACGATCTAAAAAAGGTCCCTTAGGACACGGTTAAGGTTTAAAGTTTCAATTTAACAAGAATTTGACCGCTTGATATTTGTAAATATTTGTGTTAGTTGGAGGGAAAATACGATGAGCTTATGTAATTTGATCCAATTTTGTTTTTTAAAAAAATTGGCTGCATTCACTAAAAAAAAAAAGTAACCTTGACTTTATTTTTTCTTCTCAACAGGTTGCACAAAATTTAATTATGAAAGTTGGATGTAAGAATTTTTCACTCAACATAAATGGTTTGTGTTTAGAGGAGTTAGGATTTTGTACAGTTGAACTAAGACATGATTAGGTGGACCATAATGGGTAAAAAAAACACTTTAAGTCAACAAAAATGATTAGTATAAGTATACTGAAGATAAATATATTATGTAAAGTGCACAACTATTTTTGTCAATTTTTTTTTTTTTTTTTTTTTTGTCTTGCTTCTGAACTTTTTAGTGTCCTTGAAGTCTATCCAGGTGATGTCTTTCATTGCTGCTGATCAGATCAGTGGTTTCCAAAGTGGAATCAAAGCATCTTCAGTGCACCAATATGATAAATGTGACTCTTTAGTCTCGACAAATGAAAGAAATCTACATCTGGTCAGACTCGAGTGCTATTTTTAATACGATAGTCCATATGAAATATATCAAAGGTCTCTTGACTTAACTAGTGCTCGCTGAGCCTGATTGCCTGCGTGGCTCACGGGGAAGGACCCCAGCGCGCACTTTTACGCATCGCGCACGCTGTTCCCACAGTGCATCTTGGGCTGCTGTGGACGGAGGCGTTTAAAGCGGGATTTGAGCGATCCCGTTGGGGAGGGGGCGGGGGTGTCACTCACCTGGAATCGAACTTCTTTCCATCGGGAAACATGCCGATGTAGTGATACCTGACAAAGTCGCCTACTTTGACTGCTCGCGTACACTGCTCTGGCACAAAAGTTTTCTCAATGAGGATGTCGTCTAACGGTACCGGAGGAGCGTTGCAAGCGGCGAACGTCACCAGGAGCGACAGGGTCAGCATCCCCTGCACGCACTTCTTCATTTTTTTTTAGCACCAACAGATGGTTCCGACGATGGAGAAAAGAGGTGGGAAAGGCGTTGTGTGCGTGCCGATTCTCTGCTGCCCCGGTACTTTGGCTTCCTCTGCTCCTAAGAGTTGGAAAGAAGTCCAGCCCCTGGTCCCAGCGCAGGAATGGTCAAGTCGTTAAAATATGTATCACATCCGGTTCAAATTTAGCCATAAACCGCAGACTAGCGGTTTAAAAATCAACGCGTTTCAAATACAAAGTGAAAATCCTTGGCTGAAATGTATGGTTTTATTTTTGCGTGACGCGCAGACGTACTCACACGTGGCTTTGTAATTATCGACGGTGCTTTTATTTTGAAATCCTCCGAATGTTTTCTTCCTCTTCCTGGTTAGCTTTAACAAACTTGACGCGCTTTGACAGTGAATGGGATAGTTTGGCACCACGTATTGCTCTTGCGCAGTGCAGCCTCCAAATACGTGTCAACGTGGTAACGTAGGGGTCCCCACACACTCTCACGCACACACACACTCTTCCTGTGGACACATCTACATCAGAATACCCGGTTACACGTTTTAATTACAATGAAACGTCAGCTGTATCCTTCAAATTTAACCTGGGTAGATTACGCATGAGTATAACTGTTTTTTAGGACATTCAGGCTTTTCTTTGGAGGGGGGCAGACCAAACAGGAATGTTCCTACGTGGCAGTGGGAGTGGGAGGGACACTCGCCAGGGGTTCAATGAGTAGTGACTGGAGTGAAGCAGGTTTAAACTTTTAAGACTGTACTAACTGGAGGAGGGTTTCATAAAGCGGTGCCAGGGGTGCCTGGAAATGAAAGGAAGTGGGAGAGAAAAAACACGCATGATGGTTTTTTCTTTTCAAATATTGAAATTCAAAATGCAAAAGGGGCAACCTAAGTTACGTTTTGATTTGTAGCCACTCATAAAATCACAATTAGAGCAGCAGTGATTTAGTTGTGCGGTGGGAGGAGCAGCTCCAGATCCCGCGGCTGATCCTGCCTCGTGCCCGGGGGAGGAGACGCCTAGTCCGGATACGTGGTGGAACTTGAGGCGGTCCTAGAGACCAACGTACACTCTGGGATCGTCCCAGCCGAGCTGAAACTTTAAAAAAAAATGGCACCTTTGGCTTCTTCTCGGCTCCTCTCTGCGTTATTAGTGGTATTTTCCCTCTCCGAGGTGCACTCCCAGTATGAAAAATACAGCTTTAGGAGTTTCCCCAGACACGAGCTGATGCCGCTGGAGTCCGCCTACAAGTACGCGCTGGACCAGTACACGGGGGAGAAGTGGAAGGAGACGGTGGAGTACATGGAGGTGTCTCTGCGTCTCTACCGGCTGCTGCGGGACAGCGAGGCCTTCTGCAACCTGAACTGCAGCTCCGTGAGGCTGGACGACGAGCGCAAGTTTGAGGAGTTTCCGGAGCTGCGGGCGTTCGGCAACGTGATGAAGAGGGCGCAGTGCCTGAAGCGATGCAAGCAGGGACTCCCCGCCTTCAGGCAGGCCATGCCGAGCCGGGACACCGTGGACGAGTTTGAACGGAGGGAGCCGTACAGATACCTCCAATACGCCTACTTCAAAGTAAGAAAATCAAAACTAAAAAATAATCGCCAGATAGAAAGAAAGTGATCTGTAGTCTGTGGTTTTAAACCTGGGCTAACTCTTTGACTTGTGCTAACTAATAACACACTGGAGGATTGTTTCACTCACTTCAGTTAGTTTTAAAATGACGTCATGACGTTGCCATGCGACGTCACTTGCATGCCACGGATGCACTGGGGGTCTATGGTATTAAAAAAAAGGAGAAGTTGACCTTTAATGCCCCTAATGTTTGTGTTTCCTTGTTCTTCCACTCTTAAGTAAACTTCAGTTAGGGAGAGAAGCTTATGAGGACATATTTGGCAATTTTAAAAACACCACAAACTTACATGTTGAGTCTTGTTGTCAATTAGCCCTGCTTTAACAACACCGAACTTTGCTGCTTTGTCAGAAGGGCAAATGGTAATTTCACTGTATTATGGAGTACTAGGGACACCTTAAACTGGTCAAAGTTTAAAAAAAAAAATACTTGGATTAATTAAATGATTATTTAGCTACTAAGAACATATAGAACACAGTTTGTGATTTGTGAAACATTTCTTCACTTTGTGAAACAAAAAAGGATCTTTTCACTGGTGTGACAGTTAGACCACAGCCTTACACTAGATCCAGTTTAAAAATCACAACACTTTAACTCCTTAAACTCTGACTGAATTATTTCTAAAACCAGAAATAATTATAAGAAATTATTTCACCCAGGTTTGAGCAGCCTAAATATTGTGGTTCCTGCTTGAGACCTGGCTTTGGTGATCTTATATTTAAAAAAAAAAAAGTTACAAGATTTTTTTGTATTTTCACAAACAGAATGAGGGTTTTTACATTATAAACACAATTGAAAACATGGATAAAGACTTAATTTACACATATAACAGGTATAAAAATCTGAAAAGAAGATGTAAGCATATTACTGAGCAATGAGTGAGAACCAGTGGCACATGATAACTATGACATTATTATTATATTATTATTAATAGTGATAATTAATTTTTTTTTATTATGTACCTTTTAATTCCAATAAATGGGTCTGGCCATGGTGTAACTGGTAGAACTGGTTGTCATCCAGCCAGAAGGTTACATGATTGATCCCCAGCCCTGCTGTGTCCCACATTGTCCCCACTGTCCCAGCTCCCCACAGTGCCAGTCCCACGCCTGAATAAATGGGGAGGGTCATGTCAAGAAAAGCATCCAAAGTAAAAATCTTAGTATGAGGTCATGGTAAAATATTGTTCGTACAGGAGCTTCATTTTGTATAACTTACTTTTTGCTGAAAGCAAAAGTGTAAAAAATTTCAGATGCAGTGTGTGTTTGTCCTGTGTATGACAGTCAAACAACCTGGCCAAGGCGGTGTCGGCTGCTCACACGTTCCTGCTGAAACACCCAGATGATGAGATGATGCAGAGGAACATGGCCTACTACAAGAGTCTACCTGGAGCAGAGGAACACCTCAAAGACCTGGAGACCAAATCTTATGAGGTACCCACCCACCACCCAGAATTTTGAAAATCTTCTGAAATCGATGCAAATGAACCCATCTGGTGAAATCTGATTAGTTGAAAAAAAATGATCATCTAAAGTTACTAAAAATGAAACAATAAAAAGAGTGTTACATAAAAGTATGAAAAGAGTGTTACATAAAAAAGTATGCCTGACAAAAATTATTGTCACTTGTTTGTGTTAGCATGCAAAGCTGAATAAAATTAATCAATATGTTACTCCAGAGAAATCAGATGAATATCACAATGTGAAAAACAAAATTACAAAACAAACAAAAAAAAAAACATCTCAGCTCCAAAGGGAATCACTAAAACCCATGAAATCCATTATTCGACAGTTTATCAAGTGACAGTTATGAAACTGTTAAGATGCAGGAATAAAAGGAAACGACATGAGAGAAATCTCAAAACTGGTGTTGATGGTGTGCCAAACGCTGCAGACTGAAAACAAGAGGGCATTTTATGACCAAAGATGACAGTAATTTTGAAAAAAAACAACACCCACAAACAAGTTCAGTTTAATGTTAATAAGAACTAGTATTTCTGGAATAATTTTCCAGACCAGAGGGCTTTAGGAATGCAGTGTCTCAATTTTATAATGAAATGATAAATAAAGCCAGCAAAGAGCACACAAACCCTGCTAACAGTCAAACATGGTGGAGGCTCTATCATCCTGAGGGGTAGCTTTGTTGCCCCTGGTACACAAGCCATCAACCGAATCAAAGAACTGATGAAACTGTAGCAACATATTTTAAAGCAGCAGAGGGGAACTTTTGCCATTTTTAGCGTATTTTTAGTTAGTGGAGGTGATGTCTCTTTCTTAGATGTAGGCTCTTCCTTGGTCACGCTTATTTTCTCTTCTGTCACCACTTTCTTGAGCATCTTCGTTGCCTCTGTAGCTCTGTGAGGTCGTTTCATCATTGATGATGCGTGACATGGCGCCTGAAGTGATACGCAGTTGTCCCACTGGGACTAAAGTTGGAGCTTACGCCCACTTTTCCGGCTCCTACCAATAGTAGGCACGACATGATCTTTACAGCTAAATAACGCTTTGTTAAAGTAAGCAAATATTCCTTCAAGTGAAACTGATATATCATTTATTCTGCTTTAAAACAAAATGCCACCCAACAGAGAAAGAAGTACTTGGACTGTTTTTAAAATATCTAACAAGTTCTGACCTGGGATGACCAGCAGACAGGTCCAAGAAGCTTCTAGAAAGATACAAGAAATACTTAGACTGTCGTTGCTGCCAGCAGCTCTCCAGCCGAACATTGGTGAAGGGTTTGAATATTTGTGTTTGTTCATGTGCTTTTATTTGCATTTATTTCTAAAAGTTAAGATCTTCATGAAGAAACTGAGAAACAAAGACACCCGAGAGCATTTACTCATCATCCAGAGAAGCTCATATAAAGGATTTTATTCTCAGATGCAATTAGTTAAGACGATCAAGAAGCGATTTAGACATACAACCTTTGTGTGAAACTCTGAATGGAACATTTGAGCTCAGGTGGTACCAGCACATGGTCCAGGATGTACTCTGTCCTTTCTCCAGGCTCCAGCTAACCCCAGTTACCCTAAATAGAGTGTAAGCGTAATAGATGACTGTTTTTAAAATTTATTTTAAACAACAAAGCGATCATAAACAATAAACACTAAGAGTTTAAGAAAGGCATCAGACTATTTTCTTGTCGAGTCATTGCTGTCATGAACAGGCATTTGATATGTTTAGTTTAATTTAGTCATACCTGCTCTTTATGATTGGAGCTGTTTTCAAGTATAGATGGGAATATCTTAAATGCTATTTTTTGAAACTTTTGGCCATTGCAAAGAAGCAGTGTTAGTAAATTATATCACTTACCGTTTTTGGCTTCAAATAAAAGACTGTATTTGTAGCACACTTGTACTTGTAGCATGAAATCTTCAACACAGAGTCAGAAAGTGCAACAGAAAGCTACCCCAACAATGTTTTCCCTTTGTTTTTATCTTTAAAATATAAAAGTCTAAAAAGTGTGGGATGATGCCTGATGCCACATGTTGGTGGTGGTTGACATGGAAACAAGCAGCGAGCAGAGAGGATCAGTGGAAAGCTGCTCTTCCGCTCCAAGTGTAGTACTCCCAAACACAGAGTCCAGATGGGCCTAGGCCAGATTATTTTAAGTAACAGTTTTGAGGCCTGCACAAAAATAGCAGGATACAAAGAAAAAAAAAATTGGCAGCAACGTTTTAGTTATTTTGAATGGTGATTTTTATTTTTATTTTTTTCCCCCATATGTGAGCTGTATTTAAGAGTCTATGTACAAACCAGTAATATCATATAAAACTCCTTCAGGTCAAAATGACTTAAAATATCTCGGATAAAAACATAAAAGTTCACATTTCAGGCACTGCTACACAAATAAAACACTGACTTCAGAGCCATGCTGATTTCTTACCAGGGTTATAAAACAACCAGGGGCTTTGTGTCTGAAGGGTTTCTGATCCCCGGGGCCTTTCATGGTTATGTCACACCCATAACCACAAAGTCTCTGTAGGCATACACAACCTATCCTATTATGGACTCTGTGGATATGCTGCTGTGGGACAAACCTGTGGTTGGCAGACCAAATGGATTCATCTGTGGTTATGGTCTCCTGAGTTATAGTATTACAGCAGTGCAACACTATAAAAAATTATTTCCAGGAAAATAAGAAAAAAAAAGGCCTCTAGTTTCAAGAAATGTCGTTTTAATTTTTGTCCAGTGGCTAGACTGTTTTGTTAGTTTTAAGAGTTATAGTCAAGAAAAAATTTCTTTCCCCATTGGCTTAATGTAAGATAATTTGACAAGATTTAGTAGATAAATATTAGATGAATTTCTAGCGGGGTTGTTTTTGCAGTGTAATGTATTTCCCTTTTCAGCAGCAGTTCACTTATCCTGCACATACTCTCTGCAAACATTCATTTGTAACATAAATTTGATTTTTTTTTTTTAAGGAGCTGAAGGAAAAAAAAGTGTTTTCTTTGATGGAGGAGATCATAATAATGGTAGAAAAATAAACGCAAGGGAATGTTTATTCTCTTTAATCGTGGTTATGGTTTCACCACATGGCGTTGCAGACTTTGTTCGTGCGTGCGGTGAGGGCATACAACGGCGACAACTTCCGTACCTCGGTGTCAGACATGGAGCTAGCCCTGAGGGACTTCTTCAAGGTCTATGATGAGTGTCTGGCTGCATCCGAGGGCCCAAGAGACGTCAAAGACTTCAAGGACTTCTACCCCTCCATAGCTGGTCAGTTCCTGTCCATCTGTCTGCATTCACGCCGCTGGCTCTTTTGTCCACTCCGGTGTGTTGACTGTGTCTGCTAAAGCTCTGGAGGAGTCCCACGCTGTGCTTTCATCTCTTTTTCTGCAGATCATTATATAGAGGTGCTTGAGAGGAAGGTGACCTGCGAAAGCGACCTGACGCCCGTCGTCGGGGGTTACGTTGTTGAGAAGTTTGTGGCCACCATGTACCACTATCTGCAGTTTGCCTATTACAAATGTGAGTGGGGCATCCACACCTCACGGTGTTGCTGGTTTACCCGTTTCCGGTCCCTGGGATGAGACGTTCGTTGTTGTGTTTTTAGTGAATGACCTGAAGAATGCAGTCCCGTGCGCTGCAAGCTACATGCTGTTCGACCCCAGCGATGAAGTCATGAAGAACAACGTGGCGTATTACAAGTACCACAAAAAGCAGTGGGGGCTAACAGACGAGGACTTCCTCCCCAGACAGGTGGGTAACATCAACGATGAGGAAAAACATCGATCAGGCAAGAAGAACGTGAGGAAAACTGTTACAAGTTACGTTTCTAAATAGGAGTTTTAATTTTGATAGAGAACCTTTTTCTGTTTTTTGGACATTTTTTTTCCAACTATAAAAGCGTTGTAAAGCAGGTATTTAGTTTAAACCTGTGTGAAACACTGTTTTATTTGTTTTCTCAGCTATAATTAGATGAAGCGATCAAAAAAATAATAGTGCCCTCATGACTGTGCTTTAAATATGAAGCCCCAGGCAGCAGCTGCTTATCTCAGTCCCTAAAGACTCTTTTCTTCGTTACTGGAGTTTAATGAACTTTAGAAGTACTTTAAGACACATTTTCCCACTCTGACTGTACCTTCAGGGATGTGCTTGATTGACCTTTCATCTACATGTTTTTGACATCTTTGTTTACATAAATCAGTCTTTCAGTTATTTTAAACTGAGACTCTTTTGAGAAAACATTTCTGCAGGTACTTTCACTCACTTTGCGAGGCGGAGTACGGTCAAAGTCAATTTTTAAAAAAAATCACAATGGGTCCTCACTGAATGAAATAACCTGGAGATATCTAAGAGGCAGTCATGAGAAGAGATGGTCAAATTCTCTGAAATGCTGAGGACAGGATCTTTAGTACTTTAGTTTTTGCCTCCTTTAACAGAGAAAACACTGGATTATTCCATAAAATAAAAAGGAAGAAATTCAATTGCACAATTACTTGGAGAAAATGTTTCACCATGATAGCGACCTGCAGTGACTATTCATACTCGCATAGGCAATCAAGACGTGGATATCTGCATCATGATGTCCAAAATAAACAAATAGATAAATAAATCACCTGTTTTTGCTGCTCACATGGCAACAACATAAACAGCTTTACCAAATATGTGAAACTTATTATATAACTGTGACACACTACATTTTTATAGTAGATGGCAAGCTTTCCAGTTAAATTTTCAGTCCGATATTTATTATATATAATATAATTTATTTGTATTTATTTCAAGTTGAACATTATTTTACATTGACTTGTCATGTGCTTACGTCATCATAAATAAAGACTACTTAGTTGAAACTACTCTAACTTTGTAATTGTACTATGTTCATCAATTACAATTATCTGCTAACTGTATTTAAACCAAACCATTAATTGTTCACTTTTAGGTGAATAAATGGATTATTATTAGGAAATACTCAACAATTCTGCTGTACATTAACCTTACACTTACAACAGTTTGTTACAATAAAACAGATTTTTCTGGTTTTGACATCAGCATGGTGGAATTGCTACAATAAAATATGTATCCTTGTTGTTTTGACTTACCCAGTTGGAGATTATTTTACATTTCTATTCTGAAGAGGTTTTCTGGAGATGAATTTTTGGATCATTGCATTTCTGTGTGTTTGCTACAGGAGGCAGTGCGGTACCACAATCAGACCACCATGCAGCTACAGATGCTGGAGTTCTCAAAGCTGCGTCTGATGAGCGATGACGAGGTGTGTAGCTACACTTGAATATTTTTATGCTTTTATCTCAGAATCCGTGCGGCCCGGATGTATTTGGTCAAATGAAGGAAATGTGAGAGACAGGCCACTTTTAAAAACAAAATAAAAAAATAAAATGAAAAACAGCTCTGTGAAAGTGGTTACAGTTTGAAGTGGGTGGTTAGTGTCTGTAAAAAGCTTTGACTTTGTTTACATGTGGAAAAACCCTGGATTATTGAGGCTGGTCACATGTCCTGCAGCACAATGTCCCCTGTGTTCACCAGGCTGCAATATCACAGACGGCCAGAGGGTGGCAGCATCACACTTCATATATTTTAGTCATTTGATGCAGCACAGTGGGGCGTGCCCATCAGGGCATCCCCCTCTAAACCAAGATTACATTTTATATGTGCTAAATAGCATTCAGTTCTTGAGTACGACCCCTTTAGTTACACACAATTATGACACAAGCGTGAATAGTAAACCACTTCTGTGTGTATCTGCAGGGGGAGGTGGTGGAGTTTATAGACGAGTTCCTGGACGAGGATTAGTAGTCCACGTTGGAGAACACTGAAACACAACTGGCAAAACACTCCAAAAGTTTGTATTTATTGGGATAATGAAACGTTAACCTTTACTTTGCTTTTACCTGCAGATTTGACTCCTGAATACTGTTATTAACGTGTCATTTTGTGCATTAGATATTCAGTTCAGTCATTTGTACTGACAGTAGATTTTTACTAATTGTTTTAAAAATTCCTTGCTCCACTGTGAATCATTTGCATTGTCTTTAAGGTATGTTTGATAATAAAATAATTGGAAAAAAAAAAGATCTTTGAAGTAATCTATTATACAACTACTGAGTTTGAATATGCCCCTTGTAAACATCACATTAGTGAAGCGATGTTAATTGTTTGAGAGATTACGATATACTTCTGTCTACCAAAATATCATGATCACCAGCTTCAGACTGAGTCTTTCCACCTCATATCATGGTGGAAATGTTTAGGTAGGTGTCAAAGTAATTTAAGTAAACACCAGGATGTACATCTTCTGCATCACTTTATCTGCAAACAGTTTTAATGTTATGACTGACAATATTTTAAAAACGCCTTAAAAGAGCTATTAGTCAGCTATGACTCTGTTCTAGTTCGCCAATTTCTGACGGGAGCCCCATTTAAAAAAAAAAAAAAAAACTGGATAAGTAAATGAGAGCAAAACTAGGTCAGGACAACGTGATGCAGAGCTGAGCAGAGGCTTTCAGAGAAAACACTGAGTTGTTTAATAATGTTTGAACATTGAGTCCCAGTGCAGTTTGTCACACAGTGGTGTTAAAACCCACAGGGGAACATTGCCTCTGTGTCTGTAACTCTTGTGTTTTCCCTCCTCTATTACTTTGCCTTTTCCGCTAACATTCAAACTTCTTATCCTTTAAAATGTTCCCATTTAAGAAGACAAAAGACAGCGGCTGATGAGCAGAGCCGTGCTTACAAGTTTTGATGAAAGGCTGATTATCCAGAGGACGATGTAAACTTGTCTGTTTGACCCCGACTGAAGAAAGAAAAGAAACCACAACCTTTTATAGGTTTATTGAGACTTAGGCAACACAGATACAGTACACAGTTCATCCTGACAACAACAAGCACATGAAGCTTTTGGAGATGAAGACGTGGGCTCGTCTTTGCAGCTTGTGAATGACAGGAAGCCATTTTAACAGTTTTCTCTGACTCAGCACATAAGTGGGTGATTAAAGATGATGAAGTCATTATTGAACAGAACTGCCATGATGACCTGCAGGTGTGTATGCCTTCATTCATGCTACTGGGACTGGAGTACCTGGGTTTGAACAGTAATGAAAGTATAATTAGTAGACATTAGACACAGAGAATAACGTCTGAAGTTGGTGCAGCTTCGTTGTCTTTGTGAGGAACTCTTCATTTAACTCTCATCAATTTAATGCAGGAAGTCAAAACAGCCACAGAGTCGTATTTACAGACGACAGGTACTTCATTATGGCCCACGCTGCAGCATCAAATCAGTTTCAGGTGCCAGAAAGAGGCAATCAGTCCTGGTGTATTTTTAGATGACTTTAACCATGTTGGAAAGACTTTCGCCACATCTAAAAAATCTTATTACTCACACACATAAATGACTGATATAAAAAGAGCTTTTCATAAAGCAGTGAACACTTGCAAGCATACCAGAAAAAAGAAATGAATCAACCACTGTTAACAACCCAAAGGGTCTTATTTCATAACAAAGACTCACTGTTGATTATAATTACAATTAAATCACTTCCTACGGTTATTTTATTCTGCCTAACTAGAATGACACCGTTTGATAATCAGGTTTTAGTATACGTCAAGCTATATAAATGTATTAACTTTTTAAGTCACAGTTTCAAAACAACTGTTTTCAAATTTATGGCACAGTATAGAAACTAAATATCATAAAACCATGCTGAGTTACAGTACACAATACATTTTTTTTAACTATGTCTAGAAAGTTGACCAAATAATAAAACTGACTTCTCTCCTTTGCTTATGATGTGAAAAACACTTGGAAAAAAGTTTTTTATTTGCAGTGCAAGACTGCTGAACTACTCAGACATTAGATAATCAAACAATTACATGTCTCCTTGCAGAAAACCCATTTTGACATCTCATTCTGTACATCATGGACTAAAATTAAAAAAACAATGTGAGTAGCAGACTGCACAAGACACTGAATCAATACGTAGATGATAGTGAACTTTAAAGGGAGGGTATGCAATTCTTTGTGCTTTCCAATCCAGAACACTTTTTGTCACATTCAGTAGATACCCCCTTGGCATCTGCTAGCTGACCATCTCGTGAGTATTAAAAGGATTTAAAAAACAATCCTGGTCTTCAGAGACTGATCTGGGTCCAGCTAGTCACCAACAGGGTGATCAGAAGAGTGTCGAGGTGATCAGCTCCAGGGGGAGAGCTCTGATGTCATCCAGAAATCACTTACCCTGCCTTTAAAGGCTAAATGAGGCATAATATTGTGAAAACATGAAAAATGACCTCTTGTAAGAAATCATTAAATGAGTAATTGAAATGAAAAACAGCAGTCATCTGCAGAGGCTGGGAAACTGTAGAAACGCATGCACAGTTATTGATACTGGGCCAAGAGCAATAGTTTGTCAGCCTTCCTGCCAACAAACCAGACTTTATACTTGTTTCTTTGGTAATTATTTGCTTTTGTCCCACGACACATGACCAGGGTTTTAGACGAGCTTTCATTAGTTGTCAGTGATAATACCAGGAGATTACATTGGTCCTGTGAATAAGCTCAGACGCTGAGAAAGAAACCAAAAACTGGTCTGCATTCAAAAACTAAAGGCCCAAAGTAAGACGAGAGTTAATAACAGCATGGGGTATCCTCAGGGATGACAGCTGAGGGCACAGGTGGGACGAGGGAGTGATTTCACGGTGCTCGTACTTCTGTCCCTTTACCTTTTCACAGTTTCCATCTGGTTCAGATGTTTTGATGCCTTGTCACTCACAAACATGAGGAAAACCTTGTTTATCCCCGGGTTTGAAGTTAGCCCATATGCCCAGTTTGTACACTAAAAGAGACTAGGTTTAATCACACTTGTGGGTTACAGTAGTTTCGCTGGTATCACATGTCCTCATGTAATATTTCAGTGTGATTCTGGAAATAAAAATTCAAAATGTATCTTGTTTTTGCAGATTTGACAAAAATCACCTGCTCCACCTTTAACTAGCAACAAAAAGAATAGCTGACAGATATCACATCTATGATCATATTCTTCTAAGAGACTATCTTGGGAGTTTTGATAAACAAAAAAAGGCGTGCTCTTCAGTTGAGAAAAAGCTATGGCTCATCTCAGTCCAAATACACACAAACAAAAACAAAAACAAAAGAGCTTAAGAGGAGAAAACAGGAGGCAGGCAGAGGGAGGAAGGCTAACCGTAACAACAACAATACAATGCCATATCTTGACATGGCAAATATTTCTCTGCTGTTATATTAAAGTTTAGACAATCATTTATTGGTTTTTAAAGCCATTTGCTGATATGTGCATGTATATACAGTTTATCGTGAACTATACTTTACAGCATATGGTCCAGCTGTAATGTTTACCTGTATCTGTTTCTATACTAAACTTATATTTCATCAAACTTTCATGGAACAACTCCTTAATCAGCCAGAACATCACTGATAATTTTAAACCTGGAAATATAACATTTAAGGTTGCCATCATCAGTTGCCATGGCAGCACCATCGCATTTACTGAGAGCCATTTATGCTGAGGGAAATGCCAACCAAGCCCCAAAGTAAGAAATAAAATATGCTGCTGCTTCTCCCTTTCTTCATTTCTTCACACCTAGAG
The DNA here is from genome assembly GCA_028564865.1 of Zenarchopterus dispar. Taxonomy (NCBI): domain Eukaryota; kingdom Metazoa; phylum Chordata; class Actinopteri; order Beloniformes; family Zenarchopteridae; genus Zenarchopterus; species Zenarchopterus dispar. The sequence goes on along the minus strand of JAOWBL010000003.1, from coordinate 9,037,819 downwards.
TCA
>JAOWBL010000003.1:8980253-9031074 GCA_028564865.1 Zenarchopterus dispar | reverse complement strand
TTCAATTCAGTTCAGTTCAGTTCAGTTCATTTCTCTCCACTCACTGCAATTCAACTCCAATTCAAGATATAAGTGTCTGGAGATTTTGAGTATGCCGTGTTTTTTCCTGCTACTTCTCAAATTTTGTTGACAGTTTTTTTTAACTCCTCTACCATTGCAAATAAAGTGCTGGAGTTGTTTTATGTGAATGTAAATATGAGGTTTTCTCAGTAATAAACTCCAGGTCAATAGTGACCTGAAGGAGCCGCTGAACAACAAGAAGGCAGCCTTTGGGGACGTCAACGATGAGTCCATCTCAGGATCTACTGTCCAGAGACGGGCGACTGAATTCTCTTTGAGTATTTAAAAACAAAACGTTGTTGAATTCATTTTTTTGTGTGTTACAGACCTCAGTTTCTGTCGTTTCTGCCTTTCTCTTGCCTCTACCACTTCTCTTGGGAGGAACTTGGTCTGAATGTGTCATAAAAGCTGAGTAAAAAAATGCTTTTCACATGTAGTTTTGTCTGATTCTGCATACTTCTCACACAGCTCACAAATAAGAAAAAAAAGAAGGAAAAATATTATTTTAGACAGGCTTCACTTCTTCTTATCCCTCCAATAAATAACTTTAAGACCCTTTAGACTTAACGTGTCACTCTTTGACAAGTTCTGACCCACACCTGGATGAAATGATCACCAGTCTTTTGATACTCAAATCTATTCATACACCCATTCCTTAACTGGAGTAAGATTATCTGTTTTAGCATCTGTTTTATGTGTAATGGAAGAGTGAAACATTAATGTGATAGGACTGATATTTAGGTATATAACCTAAATTGGTAATTCTAGTTTCATGCTTCTGTTGGTTGTGATTTGCTGCTCTGTCTGATGAACGCATGTTGTTACAGGGTTAGACTGACATACACAGTAAACTACAGTGCTCTCTTGGTCACTGCAGGATTTTCTGCCCATTCAAATATTATTTCAGCATGACATCAGGGTGCAGGAACACACATCACGTCTCAGACACGCTGCAGTATCAGTAGCTGCAGTGAAATGGTACATAATGATGGACGTTCCCAGAGGAGAAGCTGTAAGTTACATCAACTTTGCACTAAACAGTCATAACATTATTGATTTTATATACTTAGCAAAGGGCGTGGAAAGCTCTCCTGTTGCAATGACCAAAACTGCTCGGTAAATAGTCCATTTCTGTTGCCGTTTGTCATCCAGAGATAGATAAGACTCACTCAAACCTCCCAGACAAGTCAAATCATGTTCCCACAGGCCACTTTAAGAAAGTGTCACTTAAAGTGACAAAAACAACCCTTTTCACCAATTAAATGATTGATCAATAGATAGGCTTTAAAAGAAAGTATCTATCAAAAGGAAAAGACATTGGCTGAGATTTACAGTGTGCAAGTGTGTGACTCCGAGTGTAACTCAACTAATCAAAGTATCAGCACTTGGAAAGAATTTGACTGGCGGTGCAGTGAGACTGTGACTCATGATGCATGCTTGTGCCACGCTAACTTCAGCTTATAAGGGCAAACGACTGGGAGAATTAGGATAGAAGACAGAAATATCCGAGAAAATACTGGCAGACACAAAAGCAGACACACACACACACACACACACACACTATATAAGCATTACACTATAGCTCCTGCAGGAATCTGTGTGGGAGAGTCTGGTTCAGACTGCAGTCTTTCTCAAATCTATCTTCTTTACTTTACTTGAGAAACCAAAAGGTCTGAGTATATTTATGCCTGCTGGTATTCCTGTGTTTGAATATATTGGGCTCCAAGTGTATGACTGACAGGTAAGAAGACATTGTTATGGTAGGAGAGTCAAACTGAGCAGTACTTTTTTTAAGCTCATACCTAACACCTTGTGTCAATAACTGTAGTCTAACGGGCACTGATCCCTGCTGAAAACAGCATTAATCACATTATAAGTCAAATTTAAGAAGGCAAAATGTGACAGCAGGTGTTTGAATGGAGCATCTCTGATTCACTTGACTCCAAAAAAAAAAAAAAAGTGAGAGATGCATATTAATGAATGCACAACAAATTTGGTTTTCTTGCAGTACATTTACGGGCAATAACCGATTATGACGTTTACCACTACCAGAATATATTGTGTGAAATTCAACACACTGACTATAATCACAGTCACGGCTCTACTGAGTCATTACGACCAGCAGGAATGAGGTCTGCAGCGCCTAACTTAGAGTCACAAGGAGGGTGATACTCTGTGAAACGTGGTGAGCCAGCGTGAAAGCTCATGTCCACTGTCAAATACGTAGAGAGGTGTGGCAGCCAGAGAAAAAAAGAGCGTCAACGTTTCCTATGACCAAACCGTCCTCATTTTTAAGGTAGCTGCCATTTTAAATTGGATTTAGTTTCATTTCTGCTAGTTTTCCACGTGTTAATGTTTAATACATTTACACATATGAAGACATTTGTTAGGGTTTTGGTATTTTCTTTAAAGTCTTCAACTCTCCTCATCTTTTGAGTTCATTAACAGCAGTGTGTATTATTTTATAAGAGCAGGATCCTCTCTTGAAAAAGTCTTTTCACTTGTAAAGTGTACACACACTGATGTGGGTCCGTGAACTAATCAAGTAAAGGAAAATGTTATTGATATCACAGCTTTGCTTTGTGCTATCTTTTAAGCCTTTATAGGCCAGTCAATAAAATACTTTCACTTCTAAAATTTCATCTCTAGGGTATCATTGGAGAATATTAAAGGACCTCTTTTACTTTGTAAATATGTTTTTCATGTTCATAGCATGTATCTTATCAAATATGATTATATATTTCCCCAGTAAAGGGTTAAATTTACATCACAACTTGGTTGACGTATCAAAAACATATTATAGTGTCAGTGAAATGCCAGTCCACGATATGAAATGTGAACATTGACAGAAAGTGCAAAATATAGCAGTTTCTAAATAAAACCCCCAAATTTCAAAATCACTACTCTTTCTGGACACCAGAAACACAGAGGGCAAGATGATCAATGCCCCACTACCAACCACCACTACCAGCTCCACCACAAGTAAAAGTGTCCTTGGTCGAGATAGTGAACCCCATCTTACCCTCACTGGTGTATTTGTGTGTGTGTGATTGTAGACATAGAGAACAGCGTGCTGTCCATCAGGTTAATACATGCAACAAGAGGTGCTGTATAAGTGTTGTGTGTGAACGGGTTAGAGACTAACCCTAACCCTGTAACATACAAGCTTTTTAAATAAATTAAAATGTGTAAAATATATCTTTTCAAATAACATGTTTAAGGAAGGATGGCAGGATGAACTGGACAGAGGAGTCAGACTGTGGACTGTCCATAGCAGGCAATACAAAACATTACGATCTTTTATAAGTTTTATACGTTTTTATGGCATTCTGTTAATACTGCTGGTTTGGCAGCAAGTTTGAGGAGCACTAAAACATTTTTCTTATCATTTATGTTTAGTAAACAACCTGTTACTATGAATATTCCCGAATATGAAAACAACTTATCTCCAAGATAAAAAGGTAAAAAAAAATGTTTTCAGATGGAAAGAGGTCTTTCAATAAAGGTCTTGCTATGTTTTGCCAAAGCTGAAAATACTTATCTGGTCAGTTGTTTCCACTTCCATGATAATCAGCCCTTTCAGACATGATTAGTCTACAAATATATATTTAATACAACTGGCTAACTTCTTCCAAGCCTTTCAGTGTTCCCTTTTGCATGTGATTAGTTTTTTAACTATCAGTTGCCATGGTAACTGGACCAACAATTAGCTGAGGATCCCTTCTTTTTAATTAATTTTTTTAATCTAGACCCTTATGGGTTCTAAATTTCAATATTTCCTATGCTTTTATAAGTTATTAGACTACTTTTTAGCAGTTACCTTTTTGAACATCAGCAGGTTAGTTTTGCATCTTGCCCATTTCTCTGTGTTTTGCACCCCTGGTCCTTGGGTACCACTGCTTTGCACATTTTAAATGTTTCCCTGATCCAACACACCTGGCTCAAAAGTATCCCCTCATCGGCTGGTCATGAAAGTCGACACAAGCTTGTTAACAACTTTGATCCATTAATTGCTGGAAAATTGAGCAAACACTATGTAAGCTGATTTTGTACTCCAAACCCATGTCACCTGTATGTATGTTTTTTTGTCTCTGGGTGATAAAGTTGTATGGGATGTTGCCTTGGAGATGCAGGGTGTAAATGGAGGCAGTTGTCGACATGACACTCGGGCTCAGAATTCCCTCCTCCTTCACGAGGAAACAGAGGAGTCTTTCTCCATTTCTTCCTCTCTACTTTTTCTCTTCCCCCTGAAATGTGTCACTCGTCTATCTTCTTGCTCGCTCTGAAACCACCGCCACTCTCTTTACTTCCTTTGTCTTTCATCCATTCCTGGAACCTCCGTCACACACAGAAGCGCACACACCAAGACCTTTGACATCTTTTGAAAAGTCTCCCTGTATCATGAAGACCAATGCTTTTTTTTTTTTCTTACCCTACTGTCCCTCCGTAGAGCCAACCACGGGTGCACTCGGATATGAAGCACCCCATCACTGCATGAGAGAGTTCCTCCTCTGATGCCAAGTGGGCACGATGTGCAGCGCACGCTTGCTCAGCATCTCTGAAGCTTGTCGCCCCAGAGGAGTTCCTCAGGTCCAATACAAACACTCGACCTGAAGAGATACAGAGCCAAGAGTTAGAGGTCGTCTTGTTACTGGTGAATAACCTCTTTTACAGCAAAAACCCAAAAGGTAGATGTGTACATTCAGTCAATCCTCTGACCAGAGCTACACAGTAAGACTCAAATCTAATGATAAAAATAAAATACTTAAATCTCCTAAGACCTTACCTAGGTTTCTGAACAACTCCTATTTTTGATAAAATTGGATTTAGACATCCAGTTGGATGATTTACAGTACAGAGATATTCCGAGTCACAATGCAGGTGTAAATGACATACCTTGAATTAAAAGAAATAAAAATAACATATCAGAGATGAATTGTGAGGATGGCTGAGTGGCCTGTTTTTATGTTCAACCTGAATTATTATTACATTTGCATGTAGAAGCAGGACAGGTCACCTGTCTGTTGTGCATGTCCTTTGATGGCTAATGAGGAGGTGGGAGCGCAAAGAAGGTTATTCTCATTGGCACCCCGTTGAGAAATCATTAGTTGCTAAGAAACACCACAGAAAATAATCGGAGTATCTTATCCTAATAAACATCTTAAATATTTAACTGGGAAAGACTGAGAAAGGTCTAAATACATGAAAGTGTCTGTGCGCAATGCCAGCCGCTTGAACAACCATAACTTTTACGCACGTTTGTTAGATGAAAAGCAGGATTATGTCTTGCGCTTGTCCTCATCAAAACATGAAAAACTGCTAATGCTGCAATGAGAAATTAAAAGGAAAAATGCTTTCTGACAGTGGTTTTGAAACGCATTATAAAATGGTGCGAGGTGCAGCGGTGCGCTCTGGCTTGTGCGTCACTTGCATTAAGGTAATAATAAAGGCTCACAATTATATTTGGGGTTAACTTTATAACTAGCGATCAATGTGAGAATATATGTAGAAATGTAGTCTAAAATGTTTACTTACCATCTGCATTCACCACAGAGGTCACAACAAGACAAACCAGGCATCCAAAGAGCAAAGACGGGATATTTTGGATAAAACGGTTAACCATCTTTTGTCCTCTTTGACTTTAGACTAAATCACTGGATTACTTTTGGAGAAAAGAAAAATTAAAGTGTCCACAGTCTTCCAAATGACTCTCATAAACCTTCAAGTCAAAAAAGACAATGAAGAGCAAATTCCTGCTTTTCCTCTCTTTGTGGCACAGACCGACTGAGCGTCAGAAAGGTGAAGTGGGCTTGTTAACAAGTTTGGATGAGGAGAAAACGACTGCAGCGGCTCCAGAGCGAGGAGGCGCAGTTTATCCCCGCAAACAGTCACGCTGACAAGCAGATGGAGCACCTGTGTGAAAACTCGCGCGTTCCCGTCAGTAAATACGTCACGGCTCAAAATCTTCAGGGCGGACAAGAGGCGGTGATAGGCAGTCGGACTGCTCCTTTACAGAAAAAAGGTGTCATGAGGTGTCACCTGTCCCACATGGCTGATAGGCTGGGGTGAATAAAAGACAAAATGTCAAAACCACTGATGGTATTCAATTTTTTTAATTAAAAAAAAAAAAGACTAATGAAGCATATACTAATGAGGACATATTGAGACAACAGTGATGAGAAGGCAGAAGAACTTTTCTAGTCAAAAAAAATGAAGGTCATGTCTTTAAAATTGTTCTCAAATAGACATACAATTAAAAAAAAACTGAACTTTAAAAAAAAAATCAGGTTATAAAATATCTGCAAGTCAGAAACTCTGCAAAGCGCAGTCTTGTGGTTTAGCCTGAGGCCGAGTCTGAACATTTCTCATTTAGTGAGCTGTTCAGATTTTCAGGGGATTGGTACATAAGAGAGCAGCTCAGACTAAAATTATCCAGCCGCCCCATCTTTATCAGCACCTCACTTCTGCTTAAAATAAGTCTGCATTCACATTCAAAGCTCTTTTCCTCTGACTTTTTACTTCGCTATCAGCACCAAGCTCTCATCACTTAACTTGAGAAATAAAAAGGCAATAATGTTCTGTATCTGCTTTCTGTCCAGTGTTTTATATCCTGAAAAGGAAATATGGCATTTAATATGAACTCTTTCATTTTTTTTCCAGTTAAAAGATGAAAATATCAAAAGGACCATCATCATCAGAAGATTCAAACACAAACGCCAAGTTGTAAACAATGGCAGAAGAAAAAGAAGCATAAAGCAAGAGAGACTAATTAGGTTTGTATGTGACAGAAGAATTCTGATTAATTATATTTTTTAATCCTTATTTTTCTCATCAGCTGACTGTTATGTTGCTTCAGCCTTCTTAGCTGCGGTGCTGCACTTTCCCAAGAGATGTTACTATAGTTTAACACATGATTTGTGACGATATTAAACCTAAAAGAGGAATCAGTACCAGCTGTTCATGTCTGCACTACAGAAGAGAGTAGGTATCAGTTTGGTGTTTTGGAGCTTAAAGAACAAGTATTTACAGTCTTTTACTTATTAATAACCTGTTTCAAGGTTTGTTGCATATGAGTTGTACAGCTCAAAGGTGCAGGATGGAGCTCAAATGATGCACAAACCACATAAAAACAGGTGAAACAGAGTCAGGTGTTCACTCCACAACCTGAAATCAGCTGCTGTGACATGTGGTTGAAAAGGACGCTGTTATTTCTTTAACCCTTTATGACCTGCTGGAGCGCCTGCGCTCCCATTCGCATGTTGATTTTCAAAATGCCTGTAGAATTTTAACCAACTAGCACGCAAAAATGTAAAAATATGTTTAGGCGAACTTGTTCTATGGTAGGTCATAAAGGGTTAATACATCTGTAAATTTTGTCAACTGGTAAAGAGACAAAGTGTATGTCTCGTGGAACTAAAATTAGTCTCCAAATATAAAGAAGCAAAAGCTTTTTTTCAAGCATTAAAACTAAAAGTACTGAAAGTTACATCCATTCAGCAGTTCATTATGATTCATTTTAAAATCTGAAGCAATTTCAAAGTGAGGAACAGACTGACAAATCCACGTTCATATGAGCACACATACTGTACTACCCCTTACGTTTTCATTCTAGTCTTTTTTTAAGGAAATTAATCTAAATCTACAGGAATTGTTAAGTAGGAATATGTAACTGACCAATTGTTTAACAAGTGCTATGTATATATATATATATATATATATATATATATATATATATATTAGATCAAACATATTTTAGATGTATTTTGTTTAGCTTTTGCTTAAGAAAAAAGCGATACAAAAATAAATTTCCATTTATACATAAAAGATGAATAAATTCACATTTATTCAATTCCTCCACTACATAGTGGAACACAGTACAGCACGGTGCTTTATTAACAGTTTTACATGAAGTGACAACGAGGGGATTTCAAGTTCAGTTCACAATTTAAATGATTCTTCCATCTAAACTACTCCCGGTTGTGTCTGTCTTGTTTGTTTTCCTGGTTTTGACTTTCATCTGACTACACAGTCACCCATGTGGACTTGTGTCACCGTGAAGGTGATGGTCCTGTGAAGGAGAAGAGACCTCGTTTCAGGGTGAGGTCAAGGTTTATGAGTCTTGTTTGGTCAGGGAGATAAAGGCAGATGGCCACAACCCAGGTCTTTCTGGAGCATGCAGGTATTGTTTCAGTCAGTCTGCAGGTGAAGATAGCCACCTTCACCCTTACATGATTCATTCATTTGCGCTGTGATGCTTCTGTATCACATGCAGGACGACAGGTTTGGATTTCTCTCACGAAACTTGTCCTCTGTATGAGACATGTATGATAAACAATCTCATCACGGAACAAATTACAGTTCAATGAAGCAGGCAAACGAGATTTATAAGAATATATACAACAAATTCAACACATCACAAATAAATAAATAAAATCATTATTTATCTATAATTGCAGACAAACCTAGATTAGTAGACTTTAGTGCAGGTGGTAGTTTTCTGATGTAGTTACTTAGATGGTGTTTCAGTTTAACATTTTTACATGGGACTGAAAAAAATAACTGTTTCTATTTTAGATCAGCGCAAAAAGTAAAAATGGATTTAGAAATGATCAAATCTTAAACTGCCTATCTGGTATAACCAACAAGCCTGTCACTTCATTTAAATCAAGAAAAAAAACAGCATAATCCCCACATTTAAAAGGATAGGATTTTTATAATCAGTTGTTTTATTTACTGCTTTATATTATCTCATGATAATTACATTAAAATTAATAACAAGGGATTTTTTTGGTAAAGTTTAGAATTGTTGTTTGTGTTTGTTTTCTATGAATTTAGTAATCGTATACTGCTCAGTTACTCAGGAAATGTTTTCATCATAAATGAAATGTTTGCTCCTTTTTTCTGTTTAAAACAAAATAAAATACAGAAAAAAAAGAAGGAAAGACAAAGTACATACATCTACGTGCTCAAATACAGGAAATCTTATTTTGTGGGAAACTGTCTGAATGTGAGTCTGTAAAACCCAGAACTCCCCTGAAGAGTCACACCTTTCTGGAGGACTCATGCTCATTTCTTTCTCTGCCTTCCTGTCACACCCTACTTTTTCCATTTTCATAAATCTCCGTGTTTTCTTCCTCCCTGTGGAGTGGGACAGGTGGAAGCTTCATTCTTTAAATCCTCTTGTCACTCGTCCTTCTCTGCATTTCCTTGACAAATGTTTCACACTAAACTTCTACTGCACACATGCAGACATGGATGTCCTTTTTGGAGGTTTGGATGAGGAGATCGGGGGGGGTGGGCTGGGAACCTGACTCATGCACGGGGGCTATTTCTGGAAAGGCAGGGAGGTCGAACAGGAGAGGAAAGAGAGATGGCAAGGAGGCGGTAATTCACACCTGATCCAACTGGGTGAAGCTGGTGAGAATTATATTTGGTGCGGGCGTCCAGGGGGCTCTGTCGGCGGAAGGACGCGCATCCAGACATCACACAGGTGTGTAACAATCCCACAGGACGTCAGCGCACACTTAGCAATAGGTGTTGTGGAAGTAAACAGGGATGTACGCACAAATGTCCAACCGCAAGACTGCGCATTGTATGTGTGAGACGAGCCACTTCCCATGTGAGGCGTGTCTTGCTGGGACGAAGTGCACAGATGAGTGGCTGACTCAGAGGAAATCATTGGTCATAATGGTGGAGGCCAGAGGGAGGTAAGGGTTTGTCTCCATGGCAACAGCCTCTTAAAACCCCAGTGAGGGCAGGGTCAGAAAAGTGATACAAACGACAAAGGGTTATTGATGACTGGAAGAAAATTAGATGGGGGAAAAAAGGTAACATGACAGAAATCCACAGAGCAGGCAGAGCGAACGACATCCCAGCTATCGTCGGATGAAGCAGAAATAAAACCACTCGGCCTTCAGTAACTTCAGAAATACGCCGCATCAAGACTTTCAACAGTTTGGCAGACTCTGTAGAGACACTGTGCAACAGTTATCCCTTCTTGACGTTTGTGCACGCACTGCGATGATCAGGACACATTCAACACTGAGCTGCCATCCACGGTCAAGTCACGACGAGGAGCACGTGGAGCTATTCAAGGAACGAAGGTCATTAATTTGACTGTTGACGAGAGATCATCAGAGTTCATTACCATGAAATACAGAGGGAGGCATGATCATTTCAAAAAAGTGCCATGTAAAGATTTTAAAATTATATTTTTACATAAACGTGGATTGTTATGTCAATATGTAAAGTCTTTTGTGTCTCTGAGTCAGATGGGTTTCATGTTGTGCAGTTAGTGTGAAATCTTAATAATAATTTATCTTATTTTATCCATGTACCATTGAGCTGCTCAACGTGGTTTTATTGGATCTTATTTTTGTAATTTTACATTCTTTTTTTTCATTTTTTTTCTGTTTGTAGGCCTTGAAACAGAATTGAGACTGACACATGAGTGGCACTCATTAGGGTTTATGGTATTTTATGTTCAAATCAAAGATGAAGGGAAAATGAGTATGTAAGCTGCAGTCACAAGGGGAAAAAAGCGTTGGCAAGCTTCATGGCATCTCCTTTTAATCAATACATTTACTAGTGCAACTAGTCAAGACAATTTAGACAATGAAGCATCAGAACCAAGCAAAAGGTGTTCTGTTACTTTGTGGCCAAGAGAGGTGCTAACAGAATTTGTGTAGTGCTTTTACATTTATGCATCCCACTCTGGCTGTTTAGTGTCCCTTTTTTATTTATTTATTTTTTTAGTATATGTGAATATTTTTAATCTTAAGACCTGAGACCTTTGGGGTCCATACATGGTAGGCCGATTCAGAAATCAAACTGGGGAAAAAAAGCAAAGGAGAAATATGATTTCAATTGTTAAAACTAGATAAATAAAGTAAAATATAAAGAGTGTTTGTGAGAACAGTTGGTTATATTGATGTTGATTATAAGATGTTGACTACTAAAAGCAGCCTACTTTAATGTTTCCGGTCCACCCAGTGAGTTCTTGTCACTCAGGGAGGAGACAAAGATGACCAACAGAATTAATTTCAGAAACCATCTTATTCTTCATTAATATTCCTTACACCTTCTTAATAAAAATCCTCTTTAAATGTCTTCAGTGGGTCAAAATCTTCCTGGTCAGGGGCTGAACTTCAGTGACAAGCCCAAAATGTCAGGACCTCCAGGAGGAATTGTCAGTGGCTGTGGGTAAGATCAGCTGCCAGGCTGCATACCTCCCCTGACAAGCTGCCTCAAACTAATGATTATGATTGAAATTACGTTTGCTGTAAATCCAAGGTTTGATTCACTTATGCTTTTGCGACTGTCATATTGAGGTGTCCAGATAAGTTCCTTGATGGAAAACAATATTCTACACTATTCTATATTTTGGCAACGTCTTCTTAATTAATTCTACTTCTATTTTATGCCCTATATACACCATATTTAAACTCTATGGCAAGGAGGAGAATAGAAAATTTTTCCTCATGTACTATCTGTTTAATCTCAAGGTGATGATATTCTGTAAGAACAGAAAATGAAGAGGGGACGTTGGCTACATGAGAGCGCCATCTAGTGGTAGAAAATAAAACAAAGCTGTTTTTTCTGGATCTGTAACTCACACTTCACTGTCTGCAGTATTGACAATACAGCCTTTAATAATATTACTGCATGTCTTATTATTATTATTACTGAAGTAAAACTACCAGTGAAATTACAAGAGCAGGATTAATTCATGTGGCATAAATATATTATGTCCTAAATGTTGGGATAGGGAGATTTAAAAAAAAAAAAGAGTCGAAAAATAAAACTACTTGTTGTAGAGCTATTGCATATAAGGCCTTGCGCTGGAAGCAGTTTGTGATGCACTGAACGAGCTGTAGGTTGTTTTTATTAATTAATTCCCCTTTGGGGATTGATAAGGTAATTTGAAATAAATTAAATGAACAAACCCAGCATCAGTGCTATATTATCAATATTATCAATGCTTTCGTATTTGTAGTAGACATTATGTTTATTAATGATTATCAGCTCAGTTCAGTACATTTTATCAAACAGTTCAGATTACAAAAAGAAAAGTAAAATATTGTGGGAAAAGGACTGTTTGACAGCAAATATTTGAGGTACGTCACTTTATGACAAGACCATGATAATGATTGCAGGACTTTTACGTGTGTTTGGTATTCTTTCTTTCTTTCTCCACTGTTGAAGCCTTAACAGGGAACATCCAAGCTGATTTGAGTGCATCTGCATGTAAAACGTGAATGTGGCTGAGTTACAGATCTCTCCTGCAGGGAAACTCTTGGATACAGCGACTAGGATGCATCTGAATACTTTTATTTAATCAGAGCCACAGGTTGGTAAGCTGCCGTCTCGATGTCGCTTTTTTTTTGTCAATCAGGGCAGCTTTGCCGTAAATTTCCCCAAATTTCTGCACGACTCTCACAATCAAAACAAATCGACCACGCGTGCTTTTCCCGCAGCGATGACGTCACGACGCCCCTCCCCCTTCAGCAGCAAGTAAACAGAAAACCGACAGGAAAAGCGCCAGCATCCGCCGCCATAACAGCGTGAGATACGGGAAATATGCGGTGAGACTCGGGTGGGGAGAGGAAAAAAAAAAAAAAAAAAAAAACAACCCCACGGTCTCCTCGTGTTTCAGGTCCACTCGGGAGATTTGAGAGCCCGCTGACTCTCGCTGAAGCGATGACGGGAGAGGCGGAAGTGAAGTCACTTGACGGACCGTCCATGTTATTATTGTTATTTTGGTAGCCCTGTGTGATGAGACGGGCTGGGGAGCCGTTGGTCTCCGACACAGCGAGCGCTCACCGCCACCGCAGGACCGCTCCGGACCGACACCGACACCCTCACCACCGCCTCCTCACCGACCCGGAGACAGGAGCCTCGCTGGCGTCTGGGGGCGGCGGAGGAGGAGGAGGAGGGTGTGAAGACCCAGCTCCTTCAGCTTGGCTCCTTCTCTCCGACCGACCAAAAATAAAACGGCGACAAAAGCAGTAACCGCAATCGCCAAACGGCTCCTCCGGTGCGTGCGGCCGCAGACATGAACGGTATCACCAAGGGCCGGTTCGAGGTACGACACAGGCAGCGGAGCGACAGTGGTTAAACCCGTTTGTCTCTAGCAGGGGGAGTCGTGGGCTTGTTTAAGCCAAGTGTGTGTGTAAAAAAAAAAAAAAAAACATACATAAATATATATATAATATTTGTGTGCGTGTCTGTGTGTGACGTGCCTCTAAATTGACACGCAGTCGGGAGTTGAGACGTTTTTGTTGGTCAACGGTAATCCAGAAATCCTGTTGTTGTTGTTGTCCTGACACCAGCGACAACATGGAGCTCGGGACTGCGGGACAGGCGGGAGGGCTGTGGCCGAGGACAGTCGATATGTGAGGGCCGAGGCCGGCTGCCACCGTCGCCCGAGGTTATAGGCTGCAGACAGGGTGTATTCACCTAGTAATCATTTTAGCCAGGCTGATAAACCTGAAAAACCCGTGACACCTCCTGTTTATGTGACAGTTGGTACATCATATCTCGTCACTTTCAGAACAAGTAATGATCCAAAACTTAAGTGCTGTGGAGGATCCTGTTTACTCCCCAAATATATATTTTTTCATGTGTACATGATAATTTTGCACCAAAGGGTTAAGCACAGAGTATAACTTCTTTAAAAACGATAAGAAATAACAGTCAGGGTAAATATATTTGATTTTTTTTCTCTAAATGTATTTAAACTGTTAAATATGAGATCATAATTAAAGGAAAATAACCCTTATTTGTGTTATATATCACTCGTTCACACTGTGAATGATTCCCTATTTCCAATATTTCCAATATTTTTATCATGCATGCATTTCAAATTTTGTTGCATAGTTTGATCAGTAATCTAATTTCATTATGGATTATAGATTAAGGTTAAAAGTGACCACAACTATCCCATAAAAGTGCAGTTATTGGCTGATAGTGGCCTTCAACAGATATGTCAGTATAATAGTGTCTGTTGACTGCGATGCGCCATTATGACTCTTTTTTTTTTCTTTTTTTTTTTTCTTCTTCATCCCAAACAGAATATGATTCATTTGAAAAATGCTTTGGGTTAGGCATGACTCAAAAAATGTGAAGCTTGCTGGAGAGCTAGAGCACGGGCAGAGGGAAGGCCCATTTAATTCTGCTGTGGACCCATATCCCTGATTAAAATTGCAAGATACAGAACTGGGGTCTCGCTGGCTGGTTTTCGTAGCAGTTTTAGCACCGTCTGCAGTATATATAGCAGATCATCACAGCTGGCCACATTTCAGTGTAATTTCACTCCAGTCTTCGACTAATTTACAAATTAGTTTGTGAGATACATGAATTCCATTTTAATTTTAAAACTGAATCAGTTGTACAGTCAAAGACATACATCGGTTTTTATTATTATTGTTCTATATGTACATAACTGCATATACACTAGCATTGCATAAGGGTTAGGCTTAAATCCAGTATTAATCAGGCTCTAGTAAAAGCAAAAAAACCCAACTAAGTATGAATTAGTATACTGTTAAGTATCTCAACGCTGCAACAACTTTAGGTAGCATAATCACCCCCCACCATTCACTGCTTTGTAATGTAAATTAGTCAGGAACACATGATTTCATTCAATCACAACAACCGTGGGATTACAGCAACCTTGTCGTCACTATTGTGTTCATGCTTTAAATGACTTGGTCCAACTGGTTAACATGTTACATGTCCCTCCAGTGGTATTGTTCTTGTGATGTGCTAGTCGCACATTGCTGAAATTCTTTTGGGGTTTGACTTGATGGTACTTGACGTTCAGGTGCTCACACATGCTCGCCGTGAGTGAGTCAGAATGGAAAGTTGTTGGTCGTGCTGGTATTTCGATGTCAGTGTATTCTTCTACTGAACGTCTTACATGTACGGTGGCACACAAGCTGGTGTGGTTATGTCAGAGAGAGTGGGTGGTAGACTAACGCCTCAGATGTTTCTCCTAGCCTGAGCGCCTTGTGTTTGCTGTACTGAAGGCCTGAGATTTCATGTAGGACATGACCCAGATCATATTGTTTTAAATGAAGTGGAGACACTCCAGACAGTGCAAGCTCGGAAACAGATCTGAATCTCTAGTTGGTCACACACTTTCTAGGAAGAGGAGCGTGGCAGCAGAGAGGAACCTCCTGCTTGCCACCATGAATGAGGTTAACGCACACCGCATGTGGGTTTGAATGTTGACGTGATTCAAAGTTTTCTGAACGCTTAAACCAGTATATTTCATTCATTCATAAAATGGCAAGGTTTTGTGGACACTTTTTTTTGAGGAGGTAGAGTCCCATGAAGTTCTTGATGACCATGTTACACTGTGTGGATGATTTTCTCTGCTTATACTGACTGCTTAACCTCAACTCCTCCCTATGACTGTACCTGGGCCTCTTCCTCACACATGATAGTTTATCACATCCGTTTTTGGAAATTAAATTGTTTGATGGGAGGGTAAAAGTCCAGGAAAAAAGGCACACATTCTGACTTGATCAGCTGTAAAAGTTCCAAGACATGTCTTCAGTGAAGTGTGTCTTGTATTTTTAGGTTAATCATATCATTTTATTACTCATTTACTTGGCTACCACAGGACTGGGTCTTCAGAGGAATAGATCTTTACATGCACACAAATATAAAAAGCTTAAGCGGCTGCATTATTCACAGTATTGTCTCTTCAAAATATGCTGATGATAACATTGTAATTTTGGTGTATTTTCATCTTGCTAAATCCAGCTACAAGTGAGAACGTGAATTTGGTCGTATCATGAAGTGCACCCTTTTACCTCAGATAAGAATTATTGTGATTTGAAAAGATCTTTCAAAGATGTGATTTGGCAAAGTCAGTACTTTTGACTTTAGAAAATAAGAATTATAGACGAACAATATGACATTTTGTCGAAGGACCAAATTTGGCTAGTCATTTTAATTTTTTTAATGTTAGCTTAATAAATGTATAGAAAGTTATGGTTTTTAAAAGAAAGTGCTTATGACATCATATGTGTGGCACCAAATTAAAACATACCTTTTAACTTAGTTTATATAAAATACTGATTTTATAACATAGTTATGAGTCTAAAAAGGCGGTGATATGAATTTCTGTCCATATTGTCCAGCTCTAATAGTGGATGGATGTGACTGATGCATTACGTTGGTGGTTTGGACTTAAGTCTAATTTTAGTACCAAATCCCAGGCCACCTCTGGCTGTAGAGACACAGAGACAATGCGTTGTCTGTTGACAGGCCACTTTATCTTCCTTTTATTTGGGTTGTACAGTTCAGGCTCTCCTTAAAAATGGAAAATTGATCAAATCCTTCTTCTTCTTCTTTTTTTCCCCCATTTCCACTAAAGAATTTTGTATCTCATTCATAGTGACTGTTGACCTGTTGATTTAAAGACTGTCCGAGCCCACCCTCCCCGATTTAGCACTTTGAAAGCTAAATTTAGAAAGACTTTCATTCACTTTAAACTCTTTTCATTTTAAAATGTTGTAGGGTCGTGTGATTGGGGGCACTTTGAATGTCTCGAAAGTCCCAGGTTTGTGCCATGAAATTGAAACAATTGTCTTAGTTCACATAAAAAAAGTATATTTATTATTATTATTGTTATTATTTGTGTCCAGTGAATCTGCATGAGCACCAAGTAGCACTAGTGGAGTTAGAAGGACCACTGAAAGATCTGATCTGAGTCATTCAGCAAAGGATCTGAGTGTTTATGTAAATGGGATATTTAAGTTTTAGCTTTCAGTAACTGAAACTAAAAACCAAGATGTTTTTTTTTGCTTTGTCATTGTAGAGTGTCATGTGTATATTGACCCAAAAAAAAAAAAAAAGCTGAAATAAATATTGGAGGGATTTGGGTCTGTAAACCTTCAACTGACCTTTTACACTTTTGGTTAATTAATATTTTATTTACATTTTGATCAGCTGACACATCATTAAATAATGGTTTATTCAAAAACAGAGGATTGTGGGCGCAAAGTGATGACAAACATGAGTTTAATCAAGTGTTGAGATCTTTCGAGCTTCTTTGTCTTTTGTGTTTTTACCGTGGCAGAGATGTTAACATTCAAACCACTTTAGTTAATATTTCCCTTACACTGAACAGGAAACTCCCTCTCTCTTGTCATTTTGACCCCCACTCCACCACAAATGGCCTTTGTTTCCTCCTTCCCTCTGCCGTCTCATCTTCATCTCCTTGATTTTGATATTTACAGTAATACTTTTTTTTTTTTTTTTTTTTAAGTTCTCTCTTCTTCTCTGGTTTTCTGTTTCGACGAGGTTGCGCCTGCTTTCGACATCGACCTTAGCTCATCCTGCGTCTTTCTGGCTTCCCTTCCTTTTGTGTTTTTCACATGTTCTGTTTTGCATGTGACGCAGCGGGGAGCCTCTCTCATTAGATACACTTGCCGAGTCTTTCAGGATACGAGTGTATCGCGGCGGGATGTGTGTCTGCAGAGGCGCTGTGAATGTGGGTGTTTGCCGTCATTTAAATTCATGGCTGGATACAACCCACCTGATCGAGAATGTTCTGCATCTGTTCTTCGCTCAGAGAAGTCTGGCTTGGATCACCTGCGTGTGTGTGTGTGTGTGTGTCCCACTCAGCAGATGGCCAGACATCCAGCGAATAGGCTAATTGAAATAAGCGTGCCAACAAGCTGACCAGGCTGACAGAATTATAAGCTTCTGGGTAGGGCACACGGAAAGCCAAATGTGGTTCTGGTGTCTTTATTAGCACAGTTTAAAGAGTTTTAGTTTCTCGGCAGCAAATGTAAACACATTGTGTGAGTCTGTGTATGTTCAGGTTTGAGTTACAATGAAATGTTTCCCGTGCTTTTTTTTGTTTGTTTGTTTGCTTTTAAATGAAGTGATCTTCTCTTGCCATTGTATTCATTTGTCAAACACACACAACACACACTCATTGTGGTTATTTTGTGTCTCGGCAGGTGTTCTCAAACAGCGATGAGGCTCCCATTAACAAGAAGCTCCCCAAAGAGCTTCTTCTCAGGTAGGGTTAATATCTAAAGCACATAACCCAACACGTCATACATGGACGAAGGTTTAAGTCAGGGTTACTCGTCGGCTGAGCCAACCTTTGACTCTGTGTAAGGTTTATTTAACTACAGATGTGGCCCAGAGGCCAAATTTTGTACCTCAGGAGCTGCACATGTAAATCTAACGTGCACTCCAACCGTGTTCACTGACTTGTATCCTGAGAAAGGATGCTTCTGCAGGTACTCCAGGTGACACGTGACGTGTTTGTTTCAGCGCTGGTGATTTATGTGCGTGTTGGAGAAACACTTCTGGGCCCATGCAACCCTACGTGTGCTATAAATAGCTCATCTTGGCTGGTGGGGAATTCCGCAGTGCTGAGCTCTTCTGCTGCTCCATCTGCGCTCCACGGAGACCACCAGTACACCCACTACCACCAGTGCAGCGTCAGCGGTGACAGGACGGCATGCACTCAGTTGTGTCTGTCAGCTGCAGTTCGTGATCTGGTGTCACATGTCGTGGTGAGATGGTTACAAAACATCAGTCATGAGAAGAAGTGGCCATGCCGGCAGTAAATCTTCTTATTAAGTTAAGAATGGTGGGTTGGCTGGGGCTTTTATTTGGTTTATGACCTCCACCTCTGCGTTACGCAGTGAGGGACACTGTTTTCCCTTGCAGCATTTGTACAGTAACTTTGGGCCCCACTGGTGGGGAAAAAAAATGTCGTTGTTAAATCACTTTAACATGAAATACTTTACAAACTGCTTCAAATGAAAGAAGACTGGACTTTCTTCTGGATATTTTAAGTCCTGTTAGTGTACTACTTTTATTTTGCACAATTTGAAAGTGAAAATAGAAATGGCGCAACACAAGAGTTTTAACATTTTTGCTCTTAAGTATCCTTTGTGAAACTCTCAGACCTGAATTTACTTGTTCAAGTTGTGATTGGTTAACTTCCATTATTGTGAAAAGCCATTTGAGGAGAAGGAAGCTGAACTTTAACTTGAAGAAACTCTGCAATAAGCACAATAACTCGTGTAAAGGATTCCTGTTTATATGCTTAGGTGTATATTCCTTTATTTATTTATTATTCATTTGATAGTATACTGTGGTGAGGGGCTTGTGTTAACATTTTCTTTCTACAAAAGGCAGTTTCCCCTCAGGGATCAATAAAGTATTCTGATGAAGATCAGCATCTCTTCATACTCACAAATGCAGAATAATTAACGCACAGAGAGCCCGAGAATGCTTAAAGAAGACAGCAAAGTATTTTTTTGTTGGCTGTTTCCTCAGTTTGTAAAGTCATTTAGATAGACAGGTCAAGCAGAAGTCAAGAACACTGTTTGAGGATGCTGATTATGGCACTGCAATAAAGTCAAATCTGAACCCGTGTCTGACTACAAAAATACTTTCAGGAATATTTGACTTGTTGACTTTGGCGCAGTGGTGCAATGATCTTCTAGAGTAGACAATATCCTGGAGTACTCGTCATCAGGAAAGAAAATAGCTACTGTTTACTATTAACAAAGGATCTGTATTAGATGTTTACAGATGAACATCTTAAAAACCCCATGACTGAAGGTAAATATATAAAAATTTGAGCTCAGTGCCAGGTGCAACTCTAACAATAGTTTTATCAGAATTAACATTTTCTTGAAATAAAAATGCATTAAATGAGGATGTTGCTTCAGTGGTTTGAGCTCATTCGGGTGTTTGTAAGATAAATTTAAGGGGCGCCATTTGATTGATGGGACAGGAAATATAAAAAGTAATTAGTTTTTTTTTTTCTCGTCGCTTCTCTGAACTTTGCTCGTTTTAAAAGAAATATGGGATAATTTATTTCTTCAGGCCTTAATGTTTAATGCAGCATTACAAACAACCTACTACTTTTCATTCATGTTTAAGCTGTCATCTTTTATTTATTTACAGGAGGCATTTTGTCAGTAAAGTACTGAAAAATGCGTAATGATTACTTCGCTCAGGGCAAGAAAATTATTCTCACATTGCTTTTTTTTTTGTTCACCCAACAGTCCAAAACCCAAAAGTAGTGAGATAAGATAAGCTTCAAATCCGCTCATATTAGAGGCCACAGCCAGAGAACATTAGGTACTTTTGCTTTAAAATTGACTAAATTGATTATTTGATTATCAAAACAACTTGTACTTTGCAGTCAGTCATTTAATCAAAAGACAGCTGCTATTCTAAATTGAAACCATCTGCAAGGATTAGATGAGACACGGCGTCTTTGGTTGAACTGCTTACAGCTCTGAGAGGTGGATTTTCCGATGAATAAATGTAAACAAACATTGATTCATGTTAAATCTCTTAGACAGCTAGACTGTTTTATTCCTGTTATGTTTTGGCAACTGTGCTCCTCCAGGAGTGTTTTCTGATGAATTTGTTAATTTGAATAATTGATCATCTCGTAAGCGTTAATCTATAATGTATAATCAATCATTGTGAGCAAGTCAGATTTCCAGGGGGTGTGATCATCTGCTTCTGGGCTGGTGCGTTATAAGCAGCTGTTATGTGGGTCAGAGCAGCGTGGATGTAAACTGTGAAAACTGCCACGATATCGAACCTTGTCTGACAGAGAAAGCTTGGTGAGAGTTTGCAGTGGTTCAGGGTCCCCTCACACAGAAGCACTGACTCAGCACGCTCCCCACCACCACCACCACCCAAATTCATGTCTGAGTTGTTACTATGGCAACCAGTCCCAGGCTCTTGTTGAAAGCCAGACTAGCTCTTATCTAGCCACGCTTGAAGGGTCCGTTGTACATTTAGTCAACAAATAGGACTATGCTTCATTAAATTCCTGTCTGAAAGATGGACGTAAACAGGCACAACTAAAGCTATGACTGCATTCATCCTTCTGTCTTTCTCTCTTAGTGTGTAGTGAGATAAAAAAAATTGATATGACTCATGATGATTTTCCTCTGAATTTGGCCTCTTCCCCTTTCTGTTATCTATCTTACCAAAACTTGCAAGTCTTTGTTACAGGTTTATTGCGGGTATTCCTGTGTTGAGTCAGCTGCCTCTTGAGCTGCTTTCAGCTCTTCTCTAATTATCAATAATATACAACAGAAGGTTCACAGCACTCAAAACAGAGATCACTAAATCAGACCGATTGCTTTCCTGTAAGTATTGTTAACAGAACCCTTGTGGCTGGTTAGAGGTCTTTGTGACACGCATGATAGAAACTTAGATTGTATTTGATTAAAACAGACGGTCAGACAATGATCAGAGTCACGGCCATTAACCAGATATGAGAAGGGAAATCAATAAACGGGAGTGTTATTGGTCTGCTGGCAACCACTCTAAGGACCTTGCATGCATTTTTCTTTTACATTTGGGTGTGCTGGTGTCCCAGCGTTGCTATATTAATTGTATGCATGTATTTCGTAAGACTTTGGTATAGAGTACACAGACATGTCCCGACATGCTCTGTCCCAGCACACATCAAAACACGCTGCTTTTGTGTTTGTCTATATGAAGGAAACAATGGTCAGCTCATGCTCCCAAGGGTTAAAAGGACATTCAGAACCCAGCTGCACTCAAAGCTTTGGCATCATGACAGTTTTCTGAATGCCTCCTTTTCTATAGACAGTTACTTTAAGTTGTCCCTGTGAGCTGCATTAGGCTATTTTATCAATGAAACCCAGGAGAAAGTGTAAATATTTGGTTTCACTTGTGTGTGTGTGTGTCCTCTTGTGCATCAGAATACTGTGTGTTTGCCTATATTTCCCAGCTTATCTATGGTCTTGGCTGTGTAAGTGCCAGAGATTACTCATTGGCAGATTAATGGATTGAGTTTGACCCAGTAGCCTGCTGCATGCAGGTCTTTGTTGCTGACCGGCTCACAGCTCAAACACTGCCTGACTGTGAGGCTCTCCTGCTGCCAACCCAGCACGGGGATTGTTCAGATCTCTACAGCATTAAAAAAAAAGTAGTAATAATGATTAAAAAAAGACTGAAAAGACACATACAGCACCCTAACATAGCCTTCAGAACAAAGCTGGTTCGAGGATGTTCATCAGTCTGACACAACCTCATTCCCCTGTTTTTGTCTTTCTTTCTAGAATATTCTCCTACCTAGATGTGGTTACACTCTGCAGATGTGCACAAGTATCCAAGGTAAGCAGCTCCCATTCAGGATGTCCCGACCACTCATACCGACTACCAACCTAGCAACTATTGCGTAAAAGCACTGGATGTAATATAATCCCACATGCTGCGGTTAATTTCTAACTAGTTTGCCAAAGCTGAATCTTTGTTTGAATGCTGTAATATAGCGCCCTCTGCTGGTTTTGTGTAAATTCATTCCTCATGGTGCACTGCAACTGAAAGCCCTTTATTGATGAGGTATGTGTTTACAGTATCAAGGCCAAGCCACGTGAGCTTTTATGCAAAGCTGAGGTTAACTATCCTTTCTCAGTTTTACTGGCGTTAATTATTTTTATGAATATTTTATTTGGCCAGTAGGGTTCCTATGGATGGAGACATAAACAATTGACAAAAAGGCATGTGTTTATTTATTTATTTATTTATTTTCATTTTTAATTGTAACCAGTTATTTTGTATGTGGCCACTGGGATTTTGGACCCCTCCTCCTCTGCTTCAGTATTAAGGTTTGAGGGCTTTCTGGCTGTCTTTCTGGTATTTACTTTCTTCCACATGTTCTCAATTAGATTCAGGTTTAAACTGCAGCTGGGCTAATGTGGAAATGTTGATGTTTTTCTCTGTTAAACATTTTTTCAGCATTTTAACTCCGTTATTTGTATCATTATATTAGTGGAGGGTCCAAGGTAAGGTTGTTTTGTAGACGCCTTGACGAGGTAAAGTTGATTCAATAAGTGAAAAAAGAAATAGCCAAAATGGACGCCATACATTATTCTGTGGATGAGGGTGTTGTGTTTTTGAACAGCTCTCATTTCTTTCACTTAATGACAGCCTCATGCACCCCATGCACCATCAACTTTTGTACTATTCTGATTCTTCTATGTCTAAATAGGGTTTTAAAAAGGGAAGGAAAAAAAACGTCTGAGCGTTTATGCAACTATCTCTACAAAGAAAGTCCTTGTTGATGTTCATCATTTGCTGGAATATCAGCCTTGAGGTACTGATCAAAGAATAGCTCAGATTCATTTAGATGGCATTCATGATGCTCCTTGGAATTTCTTTAAAGACCACGTTACGATTCATCTAGAGGTCTACAGGAAAATGTGCCCCTGGGCTGGTTAACAAGTTGCTGGTTAACAACATCAGCATTTGGAGTTGCCCTGTCAGGGTCTTGACCTAAAGAAATAGTGGTCCAAGATCTTGTAATTACTTTGATTTCAAAATAAAAGCTTGGCAACTACAGTAGTTACTGAGGAGTGGTGTAAAGAAAATGGTAAGACTATTTGAATTTGATATCTCCACTACTATGTCAAACTATGATGAATCAAACGTTTATGTCATATCAGGTCCGAAACCACTGGCCCAGTACTTCCCATTATTAGCAATAATTTGATATGGTTCTGAAATATTTTGGGATTTATTGATTCAAACAAATCAGTGTCATTGTTTTTAATTTTAAGGTACTTTATCTCTTGTATGTTGAGCTCAATGCCGGCATTACTTGTTGCTTAATCTATAAATTATTTTCTTGTATTATTTCTCACATGATTAATTTATAACTTGTCTGGACCTGAAAGCATTTCATGAACACACACATGAATATGTGCACTATCTTGCAGGGGTTAGGTCACTATGTGCAGCGATTATGATACCAGTAACACCATACACCCTTCTCCACCTTTGTTTGACCCATTTTTTATTTTGTCTGTTTCCACACCGTGTCCATCTTTTCAGGCGTGGAATGTCTTGGCTTTAGATGGCAGCAACTGGCAGAAGATCGACTTGTTCAACTTCCAGACAGACATAGAGGTGAGGGGTGGGATTTTGTAATAGTATCGGAGCAAGGTGTCACGATAGATAGTATCTGTGTGCACGCCTGCCTGTATCTGCTGTATGTGTGTGTGAACAAGAGTGTCGTTGGGTAGCATTATCGCGCCCAAGGCTTAGTCCTGGGTCAGTAGGCTTTGGTGTCGATGTTGACGTTGCTGCTGATCCTTTGTCCTGTGGCTCAAGTCGTATTACTTTATCTCTCCCTCAGGGGCGGGTGGTGGAGAACATTTCCAAGCGATGTGGAGGCTTCCTGAGGCAGCTCAGCCTCAGGGGCTGCCTGAGTGTTGGAGATGCGTCAATGAAGTGAGATTCTTCTCGTCTCTCAGACACCTAGTGATTTAATGACGCGCTTTGACTTTTACCCAAGTACAGCTTGTTCTTGATTTGCTGACTTTCTCTTTGTGTGTTTGTGTGTGTGATTGTGGGTTTCATTTTTACAGAAAATTATTGCATCTTGTGATATTTCATTTAAAGATGTCAAAGAACACAAGTTGTTCTTTGGAAAGTTAAAGCATTGTAAAGAACAAAAGATCCCCACGGGCCCGTGGCTCCAGAGCTCCTCTCCGAGTCTTATTTATTTCATTTATTTAATTAAGTTATTGGAGAAATTCTTGTTCTCTCTCCTGACTGTTAATCTGTTTCTCAGGACATTTGCTCAGAACTGCAGAAATATTGAAGTGTTGAACCTGAATGGCTGCACAAAGATCACCGACAGCACCTGCGTCAGCCTCAGCAAGTTTTGCTCCAAGCTCAAACAATTAGATCTCACGTCCTGTGTGTCTGTCAGTAACCACTCCCTCAAGGCTCTCAGGTATTGACGTTGCCTCGATACTGTACGCACACAATTTGTAAATGATAATTAATAGAAGTTGCTCTGTGCCTGTTTGTTCATTTTTGCTATGCAATGCTGGTAAATGGCCAGCGATGGCTGCAGAATGCTGGAGACGTTGAACCTGTCGTGGTGTGACCAGATCACACGTGATGGGATCGAGGCCCTAGCTAGAGGTTGCACCGGTTTACGAGCGCTGTTCCTCCGAGGCTGCACACAGGTACACGCACTGATTTACTCATGGCACTTAAACACCACTGTCTGTCTTCCTCGCAGGAATTGAAAATAATTTAATTTCCCTTTCAGAGTAAAGCCTATTTTATTCACTGGGCATATACAGGGCTTAGCTGTTTTATTTATTTATTGATATTCAACTTTGGTTCACATTTTTAAAGGGTAGACTGAGAACAAAATTCTCCTGATGCATAAAGATGCGTGTTGTTGTTGCCTGGTGATTTTCTTGATTCTTTTAGTTCATTATAATCTTCAAGTTAACAAACACATTTAAAACCAATAGCAAAACAAGAAATTCTAAATAAATAGCTGTATTTTACATTATTGTAGCTTTTTTCTTCTTTTGTTAAAAAAAAATCAACTTCTCGTGAACATTCTTCTCTCTTGTGCTGAAAATAAATGATTAGATTACTGAAGAGAAATGAGCTCCTTTCCCTCACGTTGCACATTTTCCATCAGTCCCGTGGTATTTTGGGCTTTTTAAAAATTATATTTTAATGTTATCAGTTGCTGTTCTTTTTTTTTTTGTGGAGGGGTTTGTGTCAGCTGGATATTTTCTTCTTCTGCTGCTTCTTCAGGTTCTGTGCTCATTTGTTTTGTCACTCAAGTTTAGTGAGTGTTTCTTGCTTGGCAAAAATAACCATTTTGACCTCAGAGTCAGCTTTTCTTGCACTAAGTGAAATGATTCTTGTATTTTAATACTCTTCTAATCGTAAGTGAGATATGAAAATAATACACTTGA
The DNA here is from genome assembly GCA_028564865.1 of Zenarchopterus dispar. Classification (NCBI taxonomy): domain Eukaryota; kingdom Metazoa; phylum Chordata; class Actinopteri; order Beloniformes; family Zenarchopteridae; genus Zenarchopterus; species Zenarchopterus dispar. The sequence continues at coordinate 9,005,233 of JAOWBL010000003.1, read as the reverse complement.
ATCTTTATTAATAATTCTGTGCATTTTTCTTAAAAAAAACCAGCTGGACGATGGAGCACTGAAACATTTACAGAAGCACTGCCCCGAACTCTCCACCATCAATATGCAGTCTTGCACAGTAAGACAAACATTTGCTTGTGGGACGTAGGGAGGGAGTGAGGGGTAATCATGATTGAGGGATGTGTCTGAGTGATTTGTAATCTCTCCGTTTTCACCAGCAAATAACTGACGAAGGCCTGGTCAGCCTGTGCCGAGGATGCCACAAGCTGCAGGTCCTCTGTGTGTCTGGCTGCAGTAACATCACTGATGCCTCTCTCACTGCACTGGGGCTTAACTGTCCTCGACTGAAGTAAGAAACACGCACACTCACCCGAAACGGCTTCAGTATCCATTATTTCAGCTGCTCATTTCCTGCCTATTATGTATCTGTGCTCTAAGGATCCTTGAAGCTGCACGATGCTCCCATGTTACAGACGCTGGGTTCACCGTGCTTGCCAGAGTAAGTTTCACCCTCCTCTCTGTCTTTTCTTCTCACCTGTGAAACTTCAGTGAGGCCATCTGTCCGTCTCACCCGGTTATCTCCGAGCTGAATTAAATGCCTTTCTCACTGAATCATCTGCTTACTTTTACAGAATTGCCACGAGCTTGAAAAAATGGACTTAGAAGAATGTATTTTGGTAAGAGACTTTAGCAGTTTTCTTATTTGCTCTCAGCATCATTTAGTGGTGTTTATTTGTGATGTATTTGGCTTTGTGCTGCTTGGCTGAGAACAGGTGATGGTCTAATGAGAGGGTAGATGTGATTGTGTGTACTAGAAGGTATTTTCTCAAGTCAAGAGTGGAACTGAGAACCAGTTACGTCACATTTGAAAGAAAGCTGAGAAAAGGACACAGGAACAAGCACGATCAAGCAAAACCTGATTCCAGAGACTGTGAACTAAGCCTCTCTACTGTCTCTGGACATGTGAGAACATTTTGCTCATCAAGCTTGTCCTCTCCTCAGGTGACAGATAACACCCTGGTTCAGCTGTCAATCCACTGCCCTCGCCTGCAAGCACTGGTAAAACATTTACACCTGCAGGTTTAAAATTGTGTCTGGATTTTTCTCAACCCAGCCGAATGTCCATGTTTTCCTAAACCCACGTATCTGTGTGTTCCCTGCGCCCTGAGCAGTCCCTGTCCCACTGCGAACTCATCACAGATGATGGTATCAGAGCTCTGAGCAGCAGTACCTGTGGCCAAGAGCGCCTCATGGTGCTGGAGCTGGACAACTGTCCCCTCATCACTGACGTTACCCTCGAGCACCTGAAGAGCTGTCATCGTCTGGAGCGCATCGAGCTCTATGACTGTCAGCAAGTTACCAGGGCTGGCATTAAACGCATCAGGGTGAGTGCACGATGGAAGAATACATGACGGGATGCTCTTCTTTTGTATAGTGACAATAATCTTAAAAAAAAAAAAAAACTCTTCAGATTTTCAAGTTAAAGACTCTTCAGATTCAAGTTAAAGACCCCATGTAGTCTTTTTCTTTGACTTTCAGTGACTCAGCATTCTGTAATACCTCTAGTTTTCTTGTTATTTTAGCTGTCTTTTTTTTTTAAAGAGGTGAATGATTGGTTGAGAAGTAAAATATTCTTAAGAGCAGGCATACTGGAAGCTTCCTTGATTTAAAAGAATTTTCAAATGCTTTACAATAATAAAATACAATAAATGTAATATACATGCTTCCAAAATACTTTTTTCTGAACTAAAATGTTTCATTTCCTACACAGATGTGGCAGAAATTCCTGGAATAAGACAAACTTTTAAGCATTTAATTTTGATAGAGCTGTAATTTGGCCTTTGGAAAGACCACTCTTAACATGAACCTGTCTTGGTATGTGTGTTGGTCACTGACCTGTTGAAACTCCAAACTGTGTGAAAAGTTTCAACTGACCTGCTGAAGGTTGTCTTCATTTTTCCACCCACCTTGTACAGTCTGCCATTTCCTCTTGGCACAAGTAAAGTGGAGATTCCACTTCTTACTGAATGGTGAGACTAAGGTGGTGGTTCCTCTTTTGAAGAAGGGGGTCCGGAGAGTGTTCCAGTTACAGGAGAACCTTACTCCTCAGCCCCCCTGGTAAGGTCTATGCAGAGGTGCTAGAGAAGAGTCTGATTGATTGTTGAACCTAACATCCAGGAGGAACAATGTAGGCTTTGTCCTGGCTGTGGAGTACTTGACAGGCTCTTTATAATCCTGGACAGGGTATGAGAGTTTGCCCAGACAATTAACAAGAGGACAATATGAGACATTGGTGGACTTTAATTTCTAGCCACAGCCGATGGGTTAAGGGGGTCCTGTTTGGTGGCCTTGGGATTACATCTCTGCTTTTTGCAGATGATGTAGCTTCTTCAAGCCATGAGCTTCAGCTTTCTTTGGAGCGGTTTGCAGCCAAGTGTGAAGCAGCAGGGATAACGATAAGCTCCTCCAAGCCTGAGACCATGGTTCTCATTCAGAAAAGATTAGAATGACCTCTCTGAGTCTGGCATGAGATGTTGCCTCAAGTGGAGGAGTTTAAGCATCTCTGAGTCTCCTTCATGAATGAGGAAAGTATGGAGCAGGAGATTGACAGGGAAATGAGTGCATCTGCGGTAATGTGGACTCTGTACCAGTTTGTTGTGGTAAAGAGGGAGCTGAGCCAAAAGGCTTTGTGTTTACAGATTGATCTGTGTTGCCGTCTTCACTGATGGTTCTTAACTGTATGTTGTGTAAGAAGAAGACTGTGCATGCAAGCGACCTCAGTGAGTTTCCTCTGCAGGGTGTTTGGACTCTCTCCTCTGAGACGGGGTGAGAAGTTCAGTCATCCAGGTTTAACTCGGAGAGAGTCGCTGCTCCTTTACACCAAGAGGAGCCATAATGATTTGGGCTTCTGGTGAGGATGCCCCTGAACGTCTCCCTCTGGAGGTGTTGGTTATGTCCAACCAGGCGGAGGCTCCCAGGCAGACCCAGGAAACACTGGAAACATTGTGTATCTTGGATAGCCTGGGAACAACGCTGTATTCCCCCAGAGAGAGAGTGGGACGTTTGTGCCTCTTTGCTTAGATTGCTGCCGCTGTGACCTGAAATCAGATGTATAAATGGATGGATGTTTTCAAAAAAATCCCTATGTTTTTGGGGTTTTTTTCTTGGGGGGCGGGGTTGCTATTATATTGCTATAATTATGCATCTCTTCTCTACACAGGCCCACCTTCCAGACATCAAGGTCCATGCCTACTTTGCTCCAGTAACACCCCCTCCTTCTGTACATGGAGGTGGCCAGCGTCTGTGCCGTTGCTGCATCATCCTCTGACAGTGGAGAGCCAGGGGGGGGCACCTCTGTCTGCAGGTCCTGCTGCTCTGATATGAGCCAGTAATGAGTTTGGCAGGGGGAGGGGTTGGGGTTGGCGGTGTGGGGGAGAGGAGGGGCTGGACCCACTCACTGCTCCTGATCAAAGATCAATACACAGACTGATCGCCACTGATCCCTGATCAGTTGAAACTGCCCCTTCTCTCTCCTCTTGCTCACAATCAGTGTTGCAGCAGTCCGGGGTTTAAGACATGGAGGGGTCGGAGGAAAAAGATGTGAATGGCTGGACTTTCTTTTTCTCTGTGTCCCATTCTCTTTCTTCATCTAAAGACAAATAACAGTTTCTCCACTCCATACTGCTCCTCACACCTCTGACTCCCTTCCTTTGGGCATAAAGAACTGCATCTACATGCATCTAGAATCTAGACGACTGCAGATGGGGAGTCTGAACAGTTGAACTACAGTGGATCATTTTCAAGTGAAAGGTTTAAAAAATAATAATAATTAAAAGATGATATTGTCATTTAGGACAAGAGCTCACTCTGTGGAATATCATCTCAACCAGTTACATGACTTCTCTACGTGACCACCTGTGATTCTTCTGCTTTGACCAATAGACACGCATGGAGAGAATTGAGAAATGGGCTGTGAGTGAAGTGATGATCACTCATCTCTGCAGTGTGGAGGAGTTGGGACAAACAGGAAGGACATAATGAGACATGAAATGTCTGTGCATCTGAGAAACTTCAGTTGAAATTATTATTCTGTTTGTACAGAAAATGTTTTGCAATGGAAAAAAAAGAATAACACAGCAACTCACTCAAAAATTGGAGCAGCCAACAAAATCCTTCACCCCGTTTTTTTTTGTTTGTTTGTTTGTTTTTGTTTTGTTTTTTTTCCCCAGTGCTTATTGTAAATGCCCACACCTGCCTATTTAGCAGGGGGTGGGACATATGCTTGTCTTTCTTTTTGAAATGTAAAAGAAAAGAAGTTGCTCTTTGACAAAAAAAAGGACCTATGATTCTGAACACGAGTGTGAAAAAGCATTCTGTTGACACTTTATGCTGCTTGAATGAGTGGCCTCTTTTGTGAACTGTGTGGTCATGTCAGCTTGTAGGCCCTGATCCAATCCTGTCAGTAACCCTGTGAACTATCTCCTACTTGATCACTTAAGCATTTGTTTACATCCCAGATTAGGTTAGCACCATGGACTAACCAGTTTACATCAGTAGGTTCCCAGTCCACATACTATTCATGGTTATTCTGAATAGTTTAACAACACTGATAGGACTGTGGCATACCCACTGCTTTTAAGTGGACTGTGACCTAATTTATTCAGATATACCGCTGTGTGTATCTGGATATCAGTCAGGGCTATAGCTGGTGTAAATGTGCTTCAAAAGTGAGGCAGAAATTTCCTCAAGCTAAAGGTAATAGTTATGAGACTGTGAGCAAAGACACCTCAAGTTTTTGACAATCACATGAATTTATGTATTTTCAAAGTTTATTTAGTATAGTTTTGTGTAATTGTCAATTTACTTATGTTGTACGATATTATAAATTGGCTGTTGTCTTTATACACCAATAGCTTCAGACAACTGTAGCGCACAAGGAATTATTGGTGTTTACAACTATCATTTTATCCAGGTCTGGTGAAATCTGCCAGTCAAAATAATTTAATTGATACCTAAAAAATTCCTTTTCATCACTACAGAATATAAAGCAACTATGAAAGTGATATGTAGTGATAAGAGAGCCACAGAACCAACAGTTTAATTGGCTTAATAGACTTACTTGATCTCTAAAACATCTGTATCATCAAGATGTTGCAACCTGTTTTATTGTATTAAACACTGACTGGGAAATGCTGTATTGTGCCAACCGATAAATGACTGGGGAGACTGGCAGGACAATGGATTGGACTGAGGGAAAGGATAGCAGGCAGAAAGATCAGGAAAGACTCAGATGGACTCATCATGGATGCACTGCTGACTTGACTAGCTGTGATACTAATGTCCTCTGGCAACTGTTTTAACAGTTTTATGTTTAAGAAAATAAATGAAAAACAAATGAATGAATAAATAAATATGACTAATACTACTTGTGCTTTGTATGTACAGTATGATATATTTTGCCATCCTATGGATCATTATGTGAACTGCGGCAGTTTACTGTAAACACAGACTTTTCCGCAGAGAAATTCGGCCACTAGGTGTCGTCAAAGCGCTGTGTAGACTGCAGACACGCCCACATAAGATGGTTTGTGTTTTAAAACCTTAAAGAAATAATATAACCACAGATATTGACAAAATGTATCAATTTAGAAAGTTTGAGTAATTTACTAATTAAATTAAATAATCGTGGGTCGTGTTACACTTGTTAATTTTACATTTTACTTCAGGCATTATGCCGGCTAGCTGTGCGGTCCCCAAAGACCCTTAGATCGCACTGGTAGGACTCCCCGGGAAAGCGCAGCTTTCAGGAGCCCTTAACGGTGTAGCCCAAGCGGCGTTTAATCGTGGTTTAAAGAGAAACCAATCACCCTATTGTTGTGGAAGTTCGGTGCAAACACCCTACAAATGAAGACGGCGGTTCCAAGACTCCTGAAGCCCGTGGTCATGAAGTAGAAGAGCAAAGCCAGGCGTCCGGCCTGCTTATGATTAGCATCGGCTAGCTCTGAAGCTACTTGTGTTAGCATAACAGACAGAAACTAGGTGTGCTCGGTTGTTTTGATGCGGATCTGCTGCTGGAACCGGCTTGGCTCCACGGCGGATACATGTCCCCTGATGTTTGGGACAGTTTTAAGTTTTAGTTGAACCAGAAGGGAGGTGAAGAGATCAAGAAAACGGACTACAACTTTGCCGCAACGAACAAAGTCGGGCTTTTAATATGGCTAGAGAGATGATCTGCGTGAGGAAATAATCTCTGGTTTTATACGGGAGTGGATATTGATGATCAAATCTCAGTTGAAGGCAGTCCAGACCGCACCGTCTCCCTTCACATATCGACTGGGTCCCATCTCGTCCGTCGTTTCCCGTCCTTGGCTGGCTTCATCGGCTGGCCGCACGGCACTGAGTGCCCAATGGAGGAACATGACAACATGGACTATTTTTACCAGCAGGTACTGCAGAAAGACGTAACCCGTAGACTGCAGGTCGGCCAGGACCTCATTGACTACCTGAGCGACCCGCAGCGCTCCTCGGACGTGGAGCAGGACAAACCTCGGCTGGATAAGACCATAGACGAGTTAACGGGATGGGTGAACTCAAGCAATTTCAAGGTGAGAGTTTTTGACCAGTCATCACATGAGGGTACCGCATTGTCAGTCTATCATCATCTCAGCGTGTCTGTGAATCATTTGGACGCTTAAAAAGGGGGAAGAATAGAGTGAAAAGACTTGGTTGTTTTTTCCAAAGAACCTAAATAGAGATGATGGAAATAAACGAGTGGCTGTTCACATAGTAATATGATTTAAAGTAAATTATTTTATTTGAAACAGTGTTATTTTAACCAATAGTCATTTTTTCTAACGGGATCTGAGTCATGCCACTGGATTTATTTGCACTTATGCATTTCATGACTATAAAATAAAAGAGAGGGGAAAAAAGCAGAGCGCTTTTCTTGTCCTTTGTGACATCCCAGTAGTCCAGTCATGTGTTATTGGAGGCAGACATTTTTAAATTTCTTTTCGATGGGAGAGAAGTAATCTCTCAGGGCATTTCCGTGGTTTCTTTGGGTTTCTACTGTCATTTTTGTGCAATATTGTGCGTGTTTTGAAGGAGACCCATTGTCAGCACTGTGGACGACTGAGACGCTGCGTGGATGGGGTGGGGGAGGGGTCGGGGACTCATTGTTGTGGGTTGTGACCCGTGGTTTTCTGCATCCATCCCTCCCTCACTTTATTTTCCCAGCATTTTAAAATCTCGGATTTTCCCCTATTTTCCGTTGTTTTCTCTGTACCCACACATAAAGTAGACTTAGTCTCTATTTTTTACTGTCATTAAAAAAGAAAAAAAAAAAGGAAATCTGGACTGTACCATTTTTTTTTTTTTTTTTTTTGCATGGGTTTTCCCTTTGCAGACAAGTCCAAACAGCCCACAATCTTCTGTTAAAGCCATACTGAAATTTGACACTGGTTGTTTTTTAAAAACTGCAACATTACCTGTAAGGACACATCAGATTTACTAACACTATTAAGATTGTTGAAATGGTTTCTTTTTGTATAACAAAGCTTACACTGCCTATGTTTTTGCTGTCAGTCAGCGGTCCTAACTTCAGTTGAGAAAATTGATTTTTATTTATGAGCAAAACGTAGAGATATTCATCTGAAAAGCCACAGTTCAAAAATGTTATTTTATTTTTCTGTCCAACTAAACTGTTGGAGTTTAAGTTAAATAACCTCACAGAGGAGAACTATTTGGCAAATCTTAATTGTAACACTTCTTTATGCTATTGTTGGTTGTAGACTTCAGGTATTTATCTCTGAGCTCTTTCCTTAGCTTCGGAATGATAACTTTTTCTTTTGCTCAAACTTGTTGTTATGTGAGCGACTTAAGCTGGATGTAAACTCAGATTGGTGTCTGGCAGTGATGTACAAGTAAGCTGTGAACACACACAGGCCTTCATACAGCGGGTGATGTTTGGCTTTGTCAGGCAAAAGGTAGGAGTTGCAAGACGCTGAGTCAGCATCGTGGGTGAAAAGTAGAGCGATGATGCTGAGTAAGAATTGACATGAAGGAGTGTAATATAAAAATGGTGTGGAGCTTGATGACTGTAGTCATGCATGTGGAAAGCATATGTTATGACCCATGAATACATGTGTCACGTGTAAGTGTCTCAGGAATAGGAGTGAATGCTGTAGAAAAAAATCCTCTATTTTTTGTCTGTTTGTGTTTTCACCAGTAGTGCTATCTTTTCCTTAAGCTCTCAACATAACACAAGCCATAGTGCCTCTCTGAAAGGTGTGAACAGAAAACATTAATACTGGAAGCCGCTTGCATGGATGGCAAGTTCTGCCAGGCATATTTGACTTTGCAAAAACCTTAGGGTTTTCTTTTCTTTTTTTTTTTTTTTGGTTTTGACTAAAATTTGACACCCTCTAACATCTACAGACCACAAAGCCAGAGTTTTAATTTCACAGAACAAAGACTGGGGATCTTTGCAGGGTTTTTATTTACACAACTACAACCAGATTCCTTTGTGAGTCCAAGGACAACACTGCTTCTAAGTCGCTGCTGACACAGTTTCCATGAGACAAGGCTAAACACTTGCGATTATATTAAACATGTTTCATTTTGCCTTGATGCCAAGATGTGGAAAAGACTACGTTCCTACTGGTTCAGATTGCCATCGTGAACCACAGAACTGAACTGCAACTGAAGCAAGACTAAATGATTTTCTTCTGCCTGTGGCAATTTGTCTGCAACCTTGAAACTGCATGTAAAATCGTTAAGTGTCAAGTCAGCATTAAATGACTCGTTGTCTCCTGCACAGATCAAAAATTGATTGTCTGACCAGGTCACCCCACTCAGACTTTTTAATTTTTTAACTGTGCCTGTGGGAGTTGTAGACACTGTGTGTAATTTTACACAAGGTGTGTGAGTACATTCAAGTTATGATTTAAAATTATAGAATAGATTTAAGGGATGTGCTAGTACACAGACATGTTGGAACTAACCCCCTCAGCTTCAATATAGTCCGCCTTTAGACAATGGAAATCTTTTTATGGTGGTCTGCTATTCTGCAAGCGCAACTCTTCCTGCAGGTGCTTCATAAGAAAAATCTATCAGTGGAAAATTCAATGCAGCATTGAATGAAACAGCTGTAGGAATTATTTCATCATGGCCATCGAGGGTAGTTTATCTCTGGGTTGTGAGCCCAGACAATAGACTTGGTCTCCATTTGATCATTTTTGTTGCTTTTTCATCTGTAGATGAGTGATGAGTACTGAAACCACCAGTACAGCTTGGTCAAGTCCTTGAACTCACTAAAGGTCATACCATATCTTTACCTTTCTGTTTCCATTACCCTTAGTGATAAAGGCAGAATTGTTATCCATTACAATCAAGCAGGGAAAAGGATATTAGAATTTAATTAATCCAATGTCACATGTTTTGTGTATAATACCCTTAGTTTCCAATTTGTACCACTCTTTTTTTTCCCTTCCTCCTGTTATCCTCCTTTGCCCTTTTCACTTCACATTGAAGGTATGTAAAGCAGGGAGAACCTCTTATTACCTTCATACACTCTTGTCTGAGGCAGATAACAACCACAGACCCCTCCATTTTTCATCTTCTGTCATCTCCTCTTTGCCTTTTGAAGTGACGATGATCTCAGATAGATGTGAGTGATTGTTGGGATACAGGGGAAACATCCTGGGGGGTATTTCCATCTTATGCTTTTTTTCCCCTGCTGTTCTTCTTTCTTTCCTTGTTTCTTTCTCCAAAAGTGGAAAAAAAAATCTTAATTATAGTGAACCATGGCTCCTGTTTCTTCTTTGGGAGATTTTTTTTTTCTGTTGTGCTGCTTGGGCTCCATCCCTCTATCTTGTTTTTCCCCTCATTTCCGCATTTTTGTCTTTTTTTTTTTCTTTTTTTCTTGCTGTAGTTACCTGGCTTTGCTCTTCCTTTTGACTAAAATAGGGAAAGATTTCAGTCTGCCTGCCGTCTCTGTGCAGGACAGGGTCTGGCAAATGATCTTTAAATGGATTTTCTTTTGGACTGTTTCACCACAACACCGCCAACAAAAACATTCCAGGAGCGGAGCACAGAGCAGAGATGTGATCTTAATCAGAAACACATTGGAAAAACTCCTAGACACAAATATCTGTCTACCCTCCACTATTAGGCTTTTCACAAGCCAGTTTTTATTCTGAGACTCAGAAAAATGATCAGGATTATCAAGGCTGCCTTTCAACAAAAACATTCATCCATCTTAACTTTGGATCGCTTTAACATTGAATTTTATAAGTTTCTTTGCTGGTTTTGAGATGCTGCTGACATGCGGTGACCTTTTAAATATCAGTATGAACGTATAATTATTTTTTTCTACATAATTCTAAAGATTTTTTTTCATCTATAGTAAATTTTTACATCTGTTGACTCTGTATTTTTCTGTCACTCGCTTCCTCTTGGTATATTTTTGGTGATATTCCCAGTACAAAGCTCTTCCAGGAATCACATTTTGAGAAATTTAGCCAGGTTTAACAATTACAGGTTTGATTTAGATTCTTTTGTTATGGCAGATTTATCAATAACAGTTTGCTGACTCAACTATACACTGAATATTTAAAAAAAAAAAAAAAAGAAGCACCCTTATGAAATTGCAGGTTTTTAAAATATAAAGACAGGGATTACACCAACATAGATATCAGACTTTTTACGTTTGCTCAAGTAATGTAACAATAAATCCAAAGAAAATAAATAAATATTTTCTTATGAGGAATATTTTAAATAAAAGAGAACCTATCAGAGCTTGGATGCATAAGTTTGAACACCCAATCCCAACCTACACTTTAGTGGAAGTACCCTTTGACTTCCTTTAAATGGCAAGGAGGTCTCCAATGTATGACTGATGAGACCAAGGCTTTGATTTCTTTTTCTGAAGCCATATTTTGGTTGATTTTGATGTCTGCTTTGGATCTTTGTGATTTTAAACTGTGAAAATTCCTCTTCAGCTTTTTGACAGACAACCGAAGAGATTTTTTTCAGCAAAATATATACTTAATTAGACCTATTGTTTCTCCCACCTATCTTGACAAGTGCCACTGGTCCAGCTGAAGAGAAGCAGCCCCAAAGCATAATGCTACCTCCACCATGCCTCACTGTTGCTATGGTGATCCTTGGATGATGTGTATGGGCTTTGTATCAAACATATCTTTTTAGAATTAAGGCCAACAAGTTACATTCTTGTCTAGTCAGACATGTTTTCTCACAGGATTTGGGATTACTGAGTGAATATTTTCATATAATTCAGGCATGTTTGGATATTCTTAATAAGAAACAGCTTTTATTTTGCCCCAAAGTCCAGGCATCTTCTGCAGAAGGCAGGCGATGCTAGTCGTGAAAAGAGTGACCAGTACCTGCCAGGAATTTCTGTAATTCCTTCAGTGCCATTGACCTTTTGATAGCCTTATTATTCATACAATTTGAGGGCTATAAAATCATGTTTAAATTTGTGTTATGTGGTTGATGTTGAAAAAGAAATTGAAAGCTGCTCATTTTGAGATTTTTGAAATGAAATCCGTCAGATAATTTCCCGTGTTTAACCAGCTACATTGTCTTTCTTTCATTGTTCCTAGGTGGCATTGTTAGGGATAGAAATCTGCGCTGCATTTGTGGATCGGATGGGAGAGCGGTTCAAAGGATACCTTGGCACAGGTGAGACCTCATAATATTCTCCACCCTCAACATCTTTCAGTTCATTTCAGTTTGAAGTGAAACCTGATCATAAATAATTGTATTTTTTATGAAAAAGAACCTGCTGACAAAAAGGTGAGGGTTTTGTTTTGTTTTGGTTTTTTTTACTTGAGAATTGCTAAAGTGAAAAACAACTTTAAAAGAAAGAATAAAAGGATTTAAAAAAAACATGGAAAACAGTCAACTGTCTTTTGAACGTGTTAGTTGCACATTAACCTCTGTTTTTTCCCCAGCACACACTGTACTTTTTTTTTATTTTTAAAATGATTTGTCACCAGATTAGCAGAGACTGTAGCAGAGTTTGTCTGACAGTTGAAGGTGGCTTTAAAAAACTATTGTAATGAAAAAGTCGCTGCTTGCTCTTTTTGTGTGCATCCCTTCCTCATGATGACTTCACCCAGGGCCTTGCTCTTTCATTGGTTATGACCCAAATAGGAATTCCCCCAATGACCCCAGATATTTGGCTTGCTTTTTATCAGTCAGCCATCTGCAGTGGCTCTAATGGTATAATGATCGAGTGCTGACTCCAGATTTGCCACCAACATGTTGGTGAGGTCTGAAACGGGCAAATCAGGCTTAGTTTGATAGGACCCTTAATCATGTATGACTTTGTCCTCCAGGCTTTCATGGTAAAGTTGAAACAAACAGAAAAGAAGAAAATAAAAAAACACAAAAATTTGTCATATTGAATTTTGTTTCTCTAGACTCAGGAGGTTTAAACAAACAGCATTTAAACATGAGTGTATGTCTTTTCATTGCTTCTCTCACTTCCACTTTATGCTTCCTCTGAGACAAACGGGCAGCACTGCTGTCAAGTCTGGTACCACCCCTTCTCTATTATTCGCCATGTACTTTCTAAACTTAGGCCCTGCTGTAGCTCACCCTAATACACCCCAAAACCACACCTTACATTAATAACATCAGAGACTGAATCTTGGATCATATTTCATGCTCTGGAAGTGAGTGTGTGTTTCCTTTGTGCCAACCCTTGTATGAGTGTGTGTGTGTGTGTCCCCACATAAGGTGTCACCAGCTGTCTTTGTCCACCAGAATGACTCTCGCCACCAGAAAACATGCTGAGCTCTCCAGTGAATCTCTGGGATTGTTGGACTCGTTCACATAGTACGGTCTAACGCCACACATGCCCGTCGTCAAGGACGATGCCGGAGCAAACGTCTATGTGTAACGAAAGTGCATGTTTCGCACTGATGGTAAAAATACATGTGCTGCTCTGACTTCCACTTGTCTTTTCTCTTACTGTGCTCTTGATGTCTCTTTCTTCACCTCCCCCCCGAACACTCGCACACTCGCACACAGTTGAGGGAAGGAAGATGAGGTCATTGAGACTGAGTGATTATATTGATTTACAGGGCTGACTTATTGCACAGGGTTGCTGCAATATCACGGTATGTGTGTGCATGTTCGCGTGCGCACGTTGACAATGTGCCGTTTGCCAACCTGGAATTTAATCAATTTATAAAGTGGAAATGGAAGTCAAACATACCGACCATGTAAGGCTGCATTTTTGTCGGCAGATTGACAGAATGAAGTGATGTGATTGGTCGACATCATTAGTCACGGAGTCGGTTCTGTTTAAATGCCTTGTTTTTTTTTTTTTACTACAGCAAATGACGTTGTTGTGTATAACAATACCCCTCTGTAGTGTTTTCTGTTTGAGCATATTGTTCTTGTTGCTAAGGGAACCAACTGTTATGGTAGCACAACACGCGTGTACGCGCATGCACTTGCACACAGGAAAAACGACAGATGACATCACGCTCAGACCCTCTGCTGATGTTTCAGACTTGGAATGCGGGCCGGTGTGTGCGGGTGATTTTTCTGAGTTTGTTTGAGCTCATGGCGTGATTTTTCTTTTTTTTTTTTCTCTCTCTCCTTTTCTCTGAAATTGGACTAAAACCAGAAAGTTTGGCAGAAACCAGTAAAGCTTTATTTATTTATTTATTTATTTGGGCTTTGCGTTTAAGCATCAGGATTCTGGTGACCTAAATTTTCGTGCACGTCACCAAATCACATGTACTCAAAGCTCAAAGCCAAATCTGTAGCTCTCATCCACAAGTCTGCTGAAATCTGTGTGGACTTTAAATACAGCTCCCAACTATTTACCTCAATTATTGCAAAGCACGATAGCTTTAACGAATGTTTTCATAAATACTTCAGTATTATTAGATGTTTCTTTTTATTAGGGACCATATTTAGAAACAGATTTATTACGATAATGGAAATTAAAGGAAGAATGTGTCCTAAAAATCTTTGGCAGAATCCTACAGATGACTTTTCTTGGTTGTTGAAGACATTTTACCTTTCGTCTGAGAGGCCTCGTCAGTCCTGACAGACTGATGAGGAATTTCTGATCGGTGTCGTCGACAACATTTGATCTTTCTGAACCTCCCCACCAGACTGTCAGAACTGAAATAGCCTTTCAGATGAGAGGTGAAGCATCTTCAAGAACCTAGAAAACAAGTCTTCTGTTCAAGTGTTGAGGATTACCATGACCTGCATGAATATGGGACTTACTGGAGCGAAGAAGGATGAATCTGAGTTCTCTCATTGTAATGGGAAAAAAACTAAATAAAACAATAAAATGTGAAGGAACAATGAAACTTCATAATACAGAGAATTAAGTTAAATCAGGTTTTTGATGTATACATTCTTATTGAGTTGTAATGGGTTTTTTTCCTCTTTTTTTGAGGAGATTAGTTAATAAAGAGAAAAAAATAGATGATCAAATATTTCATTTGAATAAAATCTTTACTGAAGATTTTTTGGTCATATTATCATGTTTTAACCACAAGTTTGTAGACTGAAGGAACCACATCAACACCACACATAGTCTGTGTTTTACTATATTTTACAGACATTGATCCCTGGAAGTGATGTCGAGACTTTGCGTTTTTATGAAACAAATACCTTTTATTTAATATAAACTTTTAATATTTAGTTAAATGTCTAATTAGACAATCTACAGTTAGATTTCAGTGACTACGTGTCACATTTTGACAAGTAACAAAATCGGAAAGTGGCATCTCAAGCTATATGCTCAGGTAAGGGTAAACTTAAGGACAGATCTAATTTATTAGTATTATGTCTTCTTTTTGTAATTGCATTACTTCCTCTGTTACACATGTACACATACCTTTTCTTAATACATAAATGTGTTTTTATTGTACTCCTCTTGGTGAAGGGCATAACATATCTTTTGCCATTAAATGCAACAGAGACAGTATCAGTTGGTTTAGTTTTCTTGTATTTAACAAAGGCACACGCTGAACAGTATTTGTTGTTTATTAAGTCTCATCACCATCCCCCCCTTTTTTTCTTTCTCTCTTCATCTGTCCACAGTACTGCCAGCCCTGGTGGACAGGCTGGGTGATGGGAAGGACCAGGTCAGGGAGAACAGCCAAGCTCTCATCCTTCGATGCATGGAGCAGACTGCTTTACCCATGGTGAGACACACACACACACACACACACACACACACACACATGGGCTTACTCATCTCAGACTCTGACAAGGCACACCATATTTTAACATGAGTTGTTAATGTTGCATAAAGCTGTCCATATGATTTTTTTTTTTTTTTTTTTTACAGTTTTAATAGTATAAAATCATTTAGATGTTAATTAAGACTTTTCATTAAGAATTTTTTTCAAATGTGTCATATTTTAGTGTTAGCTGTAGTCAAGCTGTTTGTTTGACAAAATGAATATTTTATATTAAGAACAGAGACACAACTTACAAACAACATCCACATAAATACTTTCCACTCACAGCTGAGTCTCTCTCTGTTTTGGCTCCCTCATCTGGATATTAACGGGATTACAGAGATCAAATCTCCCTTCTGGGTCAGCACAGACCACACAATGCACATCTCTACAGATTGCAACCGCACCTAAACTCTGTACTCTACTCAGCATCCCAACAGGACCTAACTCTGGAAGTTTCTGCTGTCGTCTTCTTTTTGCACTTCCTGATCACACTCTTTTCTTTCCCCACTCTCCCACCTCCAGTATATTTGGGAACGGCTACTTCCTGGTTTTAAACACAAAAACTTCCGCAGCAGAGAAGGAATCTGTCTATGTCTCAGCGCCACACTCAGCACGTGAGTGACTACTTCTCAGTACACATCACCTCTTAGGTGAAGTGTGAAAAACTCATTTATGGAGTGCAAGGAAATATTGATTGTATTTAATTAATCTTCTATGTGGAAAAACTTTAATTTTGTGTTTATATTCAAATGAAAATGAATGTATAATTGAGACCAAGCAATCTTTATTGGGTTAATGTACACAATAAAGGTGACCACTGCTGTTACAGTTATGACAACCACTTTCCATGACCCACTTTGTTAGTTCAAGAAACATCCACGGTCTCCGGGTAAATAATCCTCTTAACTGTTTATGTGACTCTTTAGGAGACACACGTGAAACAAATTTCTCCAGTACTTTTGTCATATGCCGTTGTTTCCAGTCAGAAATACTCAGAAATAAATTAATTAGTTCATCTAGTGGATTTTAATAAACTTTGTGCTTCTGTACAGCAGACAAGATTTAAAGGGACATCTTCAGCCTTTGCTGAGATGGATTTTTGAAGCTCGTCTAGACACATTTTATGCCTATTTTCGTCTAAATACTTCTTTAACAGCAGTATTTTCTGGTTTGAGGTTGCACACACTCCTCAGGTCTACACTGCTTATATCATTGTGCTAATTTTAACAAGTTTTCACTAATTAAAAGTGGCACAGTTGTACTGAATGCTGAACCTGATAGCAATGTGAGGGGTGTTAGCTGTCCGCACTCAACTTCTATTAAGTCTAACTATACTTAACTAAAGTAAAACAGAAAAATTGAAAGCATCTCCGAAAAGAAAAACATGGACATGGTTCTATTTCTCGGTATTGTCTTTGCAATTTATATAGATATTTTTGTCAGGGTTGACTGAACTCTTTCCCTTTGTTTTCGTGTTCCTCTTTTTCAGATATGGCGCTCAGCCTCTCAGTCTCAGTAAATTAGTTCCTCATCTTTGCTCTTTGACTGGAGATCAGAACCCACAGGTAAAACTCAGCCTTTACACCTTTAACAAGTTTTGCAATTGTTTTTACTTCATGGGGCAGCACGGTAGCTCAGTGGTTAGCACTGTTGCCTCACAGGAAGAAGGTTCCTGGTTCAACTCCTGGCCCCGGCTGGAGTCTTTCTGTGTGGAGTTTGCATGTTCTCACCGTGCTTGTGTGTCTAATAACAGTCTAATAACACTCAATTGTCCATAGCTGTGAGTGTGGTTGTTTGGATTGGTGACCTATCCAGGGTGTACTGCTGCCTATCACCCGTCATGAGCTGGGGAAGGCTAGGGTTAGTTTGAGATGTATGCTCATGGGTAAAAGTATTGCAGCTCACCGATATAACCGAATCAGTGAGAGTCCTTGTTTCCTTGAAATAAGTGAGTCTTACCAAGGGGTAGTGTGAGGTTCTGAAAAAGGCGACACTGTATCAGAGAAGTTCAGCTAATACTAGAAACATGAAAAATATGCACTTTTGTGTCCCCGCAGTTCTGTGTTCAGTTTTATTATGGCACAAAATGTTGTGTTCAGTGTCAGTGTTGGCAGAGCAAAAATTGAAATTTCCATGACTTAGAGTGGCGTGAGTACTGCTCTACATGATGTTATAAAAGAGAGTGGTATAAGATGCAAAGATAAATGCTTTAAAGGTGACAAAAAGCATAAATGTGAACAGAATGCCGTTTTTCTTTTTGTTGTTGTTTTTTCTCTCCTCCCCAACTGGGTGCATAATTGTCGTTTCGTGTCTGTCAGTAATGGCCATGTTCCTTCTTTGGAAACACTAACAGCTGATCATTTGTGTCACTTAAGTATTTGTTTCACCAGAGCATAATTAAAAAAAAAAAAAAAGTTGTCTACACTCCTCATTAAGCCCAGATCAATTGGAGGGAAAAAGCAAACATAAAACCCCAATATACGAAAACATCGAAGTTTTTCTTCAAAATATTAAAAAGATTTTTTGGATTTTGCTGTATATCAACTTTTACTTATTAGAAATTTCAACATCCTCCTAAAATTATATACGATATATTGCGAGTGTTTCTTTCTTGTATCATTCTGTGATGGATTAGAGCAGCAAGAAGAGCAACTTTTAGCAGGTATCTTAAGGGAATGATCATTACTGTTATTAGTGAGGAGATGGGCTTAATGGCCCCCCTACCCAACATCACTGCTGAACTGCAAGCACAAACACCCAGCCGTTAACGCACACAGCAGCTCTAAAGAGTGAGGGAGGGAAGGGAGGAAAACGGAGAGACTGGTTTAACCTCCTGTGGAGTTGCACCACAAAGCTGAAATCTGCTTCTGTCTTCTACCCGATGATTAGCTACCCACACACCATCCCAACCAATGAACATCCTCAACGGGGCCGCCCACTCTCCTGTGGCAAAGAATCCCTTTAACAACATCCCACTACCCAATCACATCAGTTTTCATGGCATAACCAGCAAATCAGATTTCTCCCAATAGAGAGGAAAGTACTGGCCCTCGAAGGATTATGGTTTAATGAGTGCTGATGTTTACAAGTCTTGGACTGTATAAGTGAAGGTATTCTGCATCCTATTATTAAAGAACATCAACTTTAATCCTGATAAACACAAACACCATGTTTGCATGGTATAATAGAGAAGCTGTGAAGTAGATGGTGTTGACTCGCTTTCCCTGTGTGTGTTGGTATGTGGAAGGCTATTAAATCGATCGGTGTCTGCCGTCTGTAGGTACGCGAGGCCTCCATAACAACGCTGGTGGACGTTTACCGTCACGTCGGAGAGAGGGTCAGAGCAGACCTGGGAAAGAGGGGACTTCCAGCTGCACGGTGAGGTTATTCGCTTTTGTCACAGAGAAATTTACACTGATTTTTATTTGTGTTTGGCTGTGGGGTGGGCCTGTGCATCTCGAGGCCGCTGGCACCGAGCCTGTCCCAGGCCATACCATGCACCACTCTGCCTTTCACACACACACAGAGGCACTTTCATCTGGAGCACAATGGTGATTGACTGAGTGAGGAGGGTTGGAGTGGGCAGCGGGCAGGGTACAAAAGTGGGGGGAAGGTTAAGAGGGTTTTTTTTTTAATTTAAAATTTGTGCATTCAAGTCATCTGAAGAGGTTTGTTAAGTGGTTTGGCCCTTCTCTTGTTGTCGTGGTTACTTGTGCAGAGTTGAGGGGTTATTCTAGGCGCACAGTGACCCCATCTCTGTCTTTCTCACATGTGTGAAATTCAAGCATCACCCTGTGCTGTATGCTGACTGCTCAGCATGAGTCGTCCGTCTGTGAATGCTGGCTGTGGCCATGTGTCATGTGGTGTGCATATTAAGCCAGGCTGTCTCCTGTGTAAGCATGCTGTCTGTGTATGTGACATTTTTGCATACTGGTGTGTATGCAGCGATGCAGACCTGAGACCTCTGCCTCGACTTCTCTAGATGACTTGTAAACTTGTAAAAGTTTACATTGTTTTTCTTACTGTGTTGTAGTATGATTTAAGACTAGTCAAGTGCGTATCAAAAGAACCTCAGTGAAATAAACCACCAGTATTTCACTACCAGATTACTGGAATCACTGGAGCCCTGAACTAATACCAGTTTTCTTTTTCTTTTTCTTTTTTTACATTAACAAAAGTAACAATTAATGTTTTTGAATGACTATCATAAAGACTATCTACAGTATTATTTAAATGCATCCAGAAATTAAAATTAAAGTGCAGCTATAAAGCTGTAAAGTAAAAAGGCATTTATATTTAGACATCTGACCACATTGTTGGTCCAAGTATCCGTCAAAGCTGATTGTCTGCAATTGTTTTAGCCGACATGAAATATGTTCAGTCTCAAGGAGACTGGAGGAGTTTCAGGGATGTATTTCCGACTTGGAAACTGTACCACGGCTCCAGATGTTCAGTTTTGCAGGGAAATGCAGCATATTCAGGGTTCGGTGGGGGTTGGTTACGTAGGAGAATAAATTAGTGTTTTGGAGGTTATTGCTCTTGGTTTTTTTGGAGAATTTCTCTTATTTCTTAGAAGCAAACTCCAGTGTTTGCTCCTGTGGGTCATGCTTTCTTTTTGACTTGGAAAAACTTGTTTTGATTTTTTTTTTCTTCTTCTTTATGTAATGGCTTCTTAAATGCTTAATAATTTTTCCTGAGCAACATTTGCTTAACCTCTGGAAACTGCAGTCTTGCATAATACATATGTTTTGGTTTTTCTGGATTTTCCTGCCAAAGGTACTTCCAATATAAGAACCAATACTATCTATCTACCTGTTGTGGACAACTTACATGCCATTATTTCTGCACCTGGTGACTTAAACTTCAGTGTTGCGCAGCTTCCTTTAATAGCTTTTCTGAGCAACAAAGAAGAACTGGGACTTTCTTAATAAAAATGATATAGCATCAGATGGTACATAGAAGTAAATACTCATACATACCCTTACTTTCAGTAGTATTGGTGAATATTTGTGCTATTGTCATGAGGACAAGTCTAGCTGCGAGTGCCTGAATTTTCTTTGTATTTGTACATGGTTGGCTGTTGTAAAACAGGTCCAAGGTCAAGGATCCCTTTTCAGCTGTGTAAAGCCAGAATCAGACAATGCAGAGAGAAGAAGTGCATTCATGATGGAGAAAAGAGACTATGAGGCTATGAATTAAAGGCAGAAAGTTAGATGAATAACCAGAGCTGAATGGCGTACAGTCGTGTCAGTTTGCCTTTGTGTCTCCATTTGTGAGAGATCAGACAGAAAGTGAGGAACTGACCAGATAAAAACCATCTTTTATCAAAACCGTTGACTACCAAGGACTCATTTTCTGCTTCATAATATTCTTGACGGACTGTTGTCTGAAATACAACAGCATGAGACATCTTCCCTGCTGATTTTTACTAAATATATATGGCTGATATATAATGAGCAGTTTCCTCTTCCAGTTTCGTCAAACTAATGATCTCTGCACTTGGTTTTTATAGTTTTTTTTCCCACCCTTTTTATTGTTACTTGTCCACATGATAGTATAGTAAATTTAATGAAAAAAGCAGAAGGAAAAGTGATCCATGAGTGGAAATGAAAGGCTTTGACCAAAAGTTGACTACTCGGGGCAAAAGAGTGGATTGTGTCTTGGCACTGCCAAAAAAAAAAAAAAATCTCATTAAGTTCTTCTCCTTTGTTTGTTCACACTGAGCAAATATTGTTTTAATATCAAGCCAGCGTGGCGTTGTTTGAAGTGGCTCATTCTTTCACCTTTTTTTTTTTACAAACAGACACGTTGATTCAGCTCGCTGACTAATTCTTGCTCCCGCTGGCTCAGAGGAACGTCTTATTTGTCTACCCGCTTCACGTCTCCCACAAACAAAAAGTCGGTGTGCAACAAAGACGCAACAGTCTTGCCTTGAGCAGGCGGCGTGTGATCCGATGCAGCTCAACCTGTCCTCAGACGACACCGGGAGCTGTTGAACGGATGATCTGCTGCACATGCGACTTCTGTTGATTTTAATAAGTTCAGTCAACATCTCGTACTCCCCTGATCTGCAGAGAAACTGAAACGGGAACTGTTTCTGTTGTCTTTTATTATTGTTTTGTGTGAATAATTAAGTCAAAATACAGATGGAGCGAACATTCAAGTGGAGCAGCCTCGTGCACTTTTGTCCTTGAGAAAGGTTTGAGCCATCCTCTCTGGATGCTGAGAGAGCCTTTTTCAATGATAGCGAAGGTGTAGGGCAATAAAATAGCAATCCCCGAAAGGGCAAATATGAAGAGGGAGGGAATTCAGACCAATAGGGGGGAGGGACAGCCTTGTTCCCAGTCTGCTACTGGCAGCACAACCCCTCCCCCTCTGATGAGTATGAGTGTGTCTGGGGACAGAGGGGAGGTTATGTAAAGGGTAACCAAATCTCTTTGCTGCATGTCACACAAACTGACCCTTCTGCCTTACAGACACACAAACACACACCAATTCCCTGTCTGGCATTTAACTCTATGTTTGACAGTTTCTCTGTGTGTGTGTGTGTGTATTTAAGATACAGTATGTGCATGCAACAGTAGGTGGTGCTTCGTCGCATGTCTGTAGTATGCTCTGGTCTCTTGCTGCTTGGCTCTCTCTCCCTCCCTCCCTCCCTCCCCTCCATCTTACGCCCTCCCTCCCTGTTCTCGTCTTCTTCTTCCTCCCTCCCTCTCAGAGCCACTGCACCATGTTGGATACAAAGAGCTGAGGGGAGCTGAGGACTAGAGTGTCACTAGCATGGGGGCGACTGCAATATTGCGCAGCGACGGAGTAATCTATTAATTAGTCCACTGGGATATACTATAAGAAGCAAGTGCCAAAGACCTTAATGCTAAGATCGAACAAAATGCTAGAGAAAGGAAGGGAGCCACGTGAAAACGCTGCACGGCTAAGGGGCCAGATGCAACGCTAATCATCACTTATTAGGAGCTGCTTAGCTGTCTGGTGGTTGTGGACCTGCAACCAGCCGCCAAGAGACAACGAAAGTCAGGTAGAAGAAGATTTGTGAGATGCTCATTTTTGTGTACTCACATTTATTGGGGAACCATTTTAAAAGGGTGATATTAATACATGTGATTGGACATGTGTCACTGTTTCCTTGTTGTGTTTCGTCAGATTTAGGACATATTTAACAGTTTGGTTTGTGTGATGTTTTTACTTTAAGCTTGACTAATTTAGAGATTGGGATAGATCTTTCTCTCGCTCCTGCACAGACGCTCCTACCTCGGTGTCGTATGGCTGAGGAGACCTGGCTTGTGACTCTGTGTGTGTGTGTGTGTACCTGATACTGAGCAGGATGTTTGGAGGACTCATGTCTTGTTGCTGCTGCAGCTTCATATGTGCGACTGCTGTAACAGACACACCCACCCACTGAAAGACAGACTGTCCACATGTTGCTGCTGACAATACTCCCCCTTAGGGATCAAAGCACCTGTTTAATTTGTAGGTCAAAGCTTTGTGTGTGCACATCTGTTTTTTTTTTCTCCTTTAGTCCTAAGTATGACAGGGAGTAAACTGTAAATTGATGATTGTAACAGTAATTTCATTAACACTGCGGTTCATGTTCTGGTCTAACCTTCTTTTCTCTCTGTTTCTCCAGGTTACAGACGATATTCGCTCGTTTTGATGAAGCCTTGAATTCAGGCAACATGGCTCTCAGCCCGAGTCACGGTCAGTGCCTTTTCTTATTTCTTTAGCCGACAGTTTTAGATGTTGTTAAGGTGGTTCGGCTGTTGTCAGATCGCCTGCATGTCTGATAAGGCGGTGCAGAGATGTGCTTGTGCACGTCTAAATCGGCATATGCTCTTGTGTTTGTGTCTGTTTGTAAGACGGCATAACAGGATTAGTGGTTTAGTGTGTCTTTGGGTGTGTGTTTTGCTTTTCTGACAGAGCCAGACCTAAGGTCTAGGTCTGATGGCTACTAACAGCAGTAGCATGGACTGAATTATCTGAGTTTCTAAGAATTTTATTGTTTTTTTTTTTTGGTTTTTTTTATTTAAGCGTAGAAAGTGAAAGTTTTTAACAATCTGCACTTTTTGAAACGTAAATGTGTTTTTAGGAGTGCCTCAGGGATCTATTGATAACCTCACATGAATTACTTTATTGCATTGAAAGTGTGGTTAAATCTGTTTTATTAAGTGACCTCTTTTGCAAGTCATTAAGAGATTTATTGTTTCTTAGTCCATTCATAAAATCCGGAGTTTCCACAGTTGCTTTTACGGCCAGCGCCCAATAAATCAGTCTGAAAGATTATGCTGAGAAGAGTGGCGTTAGATTTTTCTATTTACCTTATGGAGTTGAGCTACCAGAATAGCGTTGAGTGGATCTATCTGTGAAACAGCGCCGATGGGCGTCAGCTCGGTTGTTTACTTGTTGGAAAACACATGAAAGGGAGCTCAGAGCATGTAGAGAGCTTGGCTGATTCTGCTGCTCATGTCAGCGAAGGAATGGTGGGAGTTTTTCTTTTTCACTCCCACCTTCTTAAGGTTGAGAAGAAGAAAAGTACATAAGCTCAGACGTGGAGGAGAACATGGAGAGGTTGTTTAATTACCAACAGGACACGCTTGATCTCAGCCACGGCTCGATTGGTTTGATTCCCTCAAAAATGCTTCATACTTTTCCTCTTAAATCCACTTTATAAACTCTTAATCTACCGCAGATGGATGCAACTTTAATATGTACTTAAAGTGAAGTTGAGCATCTTCTTTCAAAATGTAGTTAAAATGTACCGTTCAGCTCTGCCACAACTGTTTAATATTTTTTGTATTATTCTTCTTGCATACTCAGCTGCAGAGCTGCAATGACCCATATTTGTCATTTGATAAACAGTTTTAACAGTTTCAAGCTGAAAGTAGCTACTGAAAGTGATTGTTCTAACTTGATCTTTGTGGAGACAATTTTTCCACGATGATAGGGGTTTTTACATTGTCGGCTGGGAAAATATGCTGATTGAGGGAGGGAATAAGGGAGCGAAAGGACAGAGAGGAGATCTGTGCCTATCACTGCCTTTCCCTGATTCATCGTGACAGAAACAGAGAGAGACTGAGTAAACAAAGGAGACAAGGGAGGTAGAGGAGAAAATGAGTGAGAGAGCAAAGATCAAGGGCACAAAAGCATGCAGAGACGACAGGGAGATTTACCAATAAAACTAGCTATGGCAGTTGGGGATGACAGCAGTGATAATTGTGTGTGTGTGTGTGTGGATGTCTGCTTAATCTCATCTGGTTGTGGATTTTGGCACCCAGACAAAAGCTTGTCAGCATACGGTTTTAGATTGAAATCTGCTTAAACTCCGAAGACTTTCACCCTGAAGCTGCGTCTAAGATGAACTACATCTGCATTGGTTGGAGGGAAAAACGAGGGTGTCCTGAAGTGTCTCCATTATGTCACACTGGATATGTGTGTGTGTGTGTGTGACTGCCTAGAGAAAAATACACATGCATGGATATGGCATTTTTCTGTTTCCTGTTGTCTTTGTAATGGTTTTCATTTCTCTTTATGTGAGCTTTACACAGTTTTTGTTGTAGTAACTTTTGTGCTGGAGGCCGGTCACGACCCCAGTCACAGTTACGTGAAACAGACGATTTAAGTAAAAACTCCAGTAAAAATTCACATTTCTCATAATTTATCTTCTGTTAATTTTGAATCATTTCCCTTCCTTATGTACTTAACATCAACAGAACATACAAA
>JAOWBL010000003.1:8953573-8975833 GCA_028564865.1 Zenarchopterus dispar | reverse complement strand
CACACACACACACACACACACACACACACACAGAGGCCTGCCTCCGCACTGGCTGCAACACTATGATGTCACCTCTCATCCGATTGGCTGTGAGGCTGCTAAGAGAAGGAGGAGAGAGGCTGAGAAAGGGAGAGGGAGGGATGGAAGACAGAATGGAGTGAAAGAAAATGCCGGCACTTAAATGGGTGGAGGGGATTATGGACAGCGACGTGGTGACTGTGTGCAGCTTTAACCACACTATGATGCTCGAGTGAGGTGTGTGCAAGCGTGTATCCGTTTGTGGGTACGACTCGGAGAAGAGGGGGGGACCCCTGATACCACGCCCTCCCAAGAAGCATGAGGCGACTTATCTGCCAGCGGATCTGTGACTGTGAGTGCAGGGATGGACTCGGGTGTGTTGGTGTGTGAGACCACGATGTGTATTTTGTCTGTCCACGACAGACGGTGATTGTGTCTTTACATGTCCACTTAACATTTACTGAGGTAAACACAGCAGGATTTCCCGTAGGATTTCAGATTTGTTTCACGCTTGTACAACATTGATTTTACAGGTTTACTGTTTGCGTGCATGTGTGTGTGTGCATGTATGTTGGTGAGTTGATGTATGAGTCGAGATGTAGGGTGGTGGCTTTAGCGCATTTCTCCACGACTGCTTGTCAAGGCAACCATACTGCAACTGCATTCCTTTGCCAACAGTTTGATCTTGGTCTTGTTTGTGTGCGTGATGCGTTGTGTGTGTCGTTGTTGCAAACATGTCTAAAGTTTCGCTGCGAGCTTTCAAGGTGGCAAGATTCCTGCTGGCGTCTAAAACGAAGTGTTGGACTCTCGAGCGTTCCTCTCGGTCACCAGCTGCCTGGTTGGAGATTTTGATCAAATGTTTCTGGTCTCTGAAATGATCGTATATGTGGGTGGTTTTTTTTTCTACTAACCAGTGGAGTGTTTGCAATTAATATTGATTTAGTGATTCCTGGCTTGGCTGTGTGTAGCCTACAGTGGCCCCATGCTTTGGTTCTTCTCTTTTTCCTCTTGATAATTTTGTTTAGCTCTTTATGTTCATTAAAAGAGCAGAAAAAAGTAAAAGATGTGGTTAATATGTAACAAAAAAGGTGGAAAAAAATCAAACAGAAGGATTTGAAGTGTTATCTTATTTCCTCTTGTGGCATTATCAACTCAGGACAAAATTCAGCTTTTGATGGTGACTGTTCTCCAACTTTTTTACAGATCGCAGTTTTGATGATGACGACAGTGTGGACGGGCGCTCTTCCTCAGCACAGGCTGCCTTTAAAGTTCCCAAAGTTCCCAAAAAGCCCGCAGAGTCCTCCGCTGCCCGCAGACCCAGTGCTACTGGTGCCAAGCTAGGTGCTTCATTTATATTTACTCTCTTCCTTAAAACACACACACACACTTCATCCACTGCAGCCAAGTGACTTTAAAAAAAAAGTGTCCTACACTTACTTAACCCTGTCTTCGTTTTGGCTTGATAAATCACTAAATCGCTATAAATCTCCTGCACTTCTTATAGAGTATGCGTTACTCTACTACAGTGTCTTATCCAAGGACACTTCTGTGCAGGAAAGTGTCCATACACTTTAATCAAGTGTATTTCTGTTTAATTTGAGAGCCTGATCTGTTGTTTTTATAATTCAGGTATTACAGTCATGTCCTTCATATGTGTCCTTTCACACTTGCTCGGGTACGGATATCTTGTATTTTCCTGTATTCCAGCATATCCCGGTATCCCTCTGCTCAAGTTTGCTCAAAGAATTTTAAGTCTGATCTTTCTGTAACAGGTGATGGATGACACTTTTTTCTTCTTTTATGTAATTGCTGTTTGCAATTTCCAAACACTACATTTAAAAGGATTTCAGTAATCCTGGGTTTTTAAGAAATCCCTGTAGCAAGTAGACTTGTCTAGAACTGATTGATGTGTTTGATTTGACACATTTGGATTTCTCATTTGTTGTCCTGACGTTGATTGGATTTCCAAGTTGGATGTGAAATGGTCACTCAGCTCAGTTTTTTTTTTTCCTCTGAGGCCTATATGCATGTATGACGATACTGGTACTTTATTTTATGTGCGTTGTCCAACAGCTACTGATGCATAGAAAGACACCTCTTTACTGTTTGGGTTCCTCTAGACTTCGGATCCTTTCAGTAAAGGTTCTTAAATTGTGTACGAAGTGTTCACAGCATCAGGAGAATAACTCTGATATTCTACGATGCACTTTTAAAGGCTGCAGCTCACAGTGACAGACTCTCCTTTGATATTCTCAGAAATCTGATACCATTTATCAGTCTTGCATCTGTAGTCGTCTCCAGGCTTCAGAAGAACTTGCCTTTTGAAATGGTTTATCATTCTTCTTGCAGCTTCCTCTTCTCCCTTTCGTGGTAGCTGGTTTAAGATTGGGTTTGTTTCCTCCTTGCATGTATCGATTTTTCCCATGTTGGATTTTATTGACGGACAGCTGCGTTCCCACAAACATGCGGCAGATACCTGCTGATGTATCTGTGTCAGCAGTGTCTCACATCGACACTTACACATGGCGGCAGTAAGCATTTCACAAGTAAGCAGGTCGAGTCTTGATGCGTCGCTGAGTAGGTTGGAAGCACAAGATTGAGCTTTCTCGTCACTTTAATCATTATGGTGATATTGATCGAGGAGCGCTGGTGACGAGCTGAATCAGGAGTACACGGGGTATTTTTCCCTCTCCAAACTTCAGCTCTAAAAATTGTACTTTGTCAAGTTCATTGACGGCGAGAAGGAAGATGACCTGTCTTGACCTTTGACAAAGATTTTCCCTGATTTGCCTGAACCACTGGGTCAGTGAGTTGCATCAGCAGCTTAGGTAACGGTTACAGGAAGCACAGATGGACAATATTGAGTTGTGGTCATTTATGCTGCCATTATCACAATAACAGATATATAGGTTTGGCATTTCATCAGCCATTACAACAGTGTATTGTGCGGCAGATCAACTACAATAGAAAAGCATCCTTTGAGTCAAACATGAATTAACATAGATAGCTGAACCACTCACAGACATGTCTAAAAGCGCTACAAATGTCATATATTTATTTATTTATTTTGGATTTAAATCCTTGAATTTTCATTTTGGTTGAAGGGAATTGTTTACTTGATGGCGCTATTGTCTGCGTCTCCATTTAGATGACAGGACTCCCACACACTCTGACACACCCAGAAACAACACTTAAACAGAAGAAGGGTGTTTCTGCTTTTCGTTATTTAAAGCTGGCATGCAGAAAAAGTCTGAAGTTCTGTCTGGAAAGATGAGGCCCCTTGGTGGTCCCTTCAGGATAAGTAGTCTACAGTCAAACATAAAATCGTTTTCACACTGCTGGTTTATGCTCACATCTCTGTTATGACCTTCCCTAATTTGTTTACACAAGGCACAGATTACTATATTGAAGGCTTTACTGCTCTATAACTGCCTTCTAGGAACTTTTATGAAGCTGCAATAAAAATAATTGGAAGTGATGATGGTCTGCTGGTAAGTTCGTATGACCAGGTTGCCACCATGTTACTTCCTCCGAGTGCCTGCAGCTAGACAGCGGGCTACATCGGTGCTTTCAAACCCTCTAAGGACCATGTGGAGTTTGGCAAGACACACCTGTCGTGGCTGGTGTGAAATTAAAACCAATCCTAGAGGAAGGGGGAAAGGATACTTATCTACTAGCTCATTCCCTGTGGAGGTGCAGCTCTGCTGCTTCATTTCAGCCTTCTCTTTACTTGTGACAAACATGTGGCTTGTCTTTTTCAATTTTAAACACAATTCCCTGTGTTTAAAATTGAAGATATTAACCTTGACTGCCTGCATGATGATGAGCATAATCGGTGCTTTGCTTTGGATTTGTTTGAGTCTTTAGAGGGCCCCCTACAATCTTGGGGGTGAAAGGTCAGGCAGCCTGTATGTTTGTACAATATTGAAGGAACCAATCCTGACAATTTGCAGGGGGGAGCTTTTACATTTAACTTGTATTTTGTTTGATTAGGGTGTGAAAAACCAGTTTAATGAGATACTGATGCTAAGTTAAGCTAACAACATTTTGTTTCCCAAGGCTTTTATTATACATTATTCTGATATTACTGAAAACAATACAAAGTGTATAGATTACCATTTTGATACATCTAATTGCAAGAGATGGCATTATTAAAGACAAAAATGTGCTAACCAAGTCATTTAAATTCAATGAGGGGGTTGTTTCATGCAAAAACATTTAAAATGTGCAATTTTGTGGAACACAGTACATGTTTTTACTGAATTTATCACTTCTGTAGTGCGATCTTATTCATCCTGATCTTCTTCGACGACTCTCAGTTCTTACGTACTTGCTGCTTTTTTTTTCTTTTTTATGTATTTATTTCTGTCTTTATCTTTGCCCTCCTACATCTCCCTCAGTTAGGGTTTTATAGGCGGTGGGTCCACGAAGCTTCCAGCCCCTGGAGAGTGGTGACTGACAAGCCCATTACTGCCAGGAAGTCTATTACAAACACAGTCTGCTCCCACTCACTTAGACCATGTGTGTAATTGACGTGTACAGCTTCTAACAGATTTTCTGCTCAGCAGTAGTGTTTAAATTAAAAAAAATCTGTTTTTGTCAAATTTCCCTTTACATTGCAGAAAATTGACTTTTATTTGAATAATCTGCTTCGTTTTTCTGTGTATAGACAAGAAAACACATAAGCAAGAATTTTATCAAAAATGTTCTACAATTGAGAAAAAGATAATTATGGAACCTACTCAAAGTGGATTACAAACTGAAAACAAACTGGATTATTTGGTAAAGCAGTTGGTGAAGTCTGTGGTTGACTGTTTTTGAGTCGTGAAGCCGTGACTGAATTTAGGTTAACTGAAAACTCCAAAAACGTTTTTTTGGGCGATGCCATGCATACACTCACCGATGGATAGGTAGACTGTCTCTTCTCTGTTTTCTTTGCAGTGTCAAAGGAAAGTGCTGGAGCAGTTGATGAAGAGGACTTCATTAAAGCCTTCACAGATGTCCCCACTGTCCAGGTACAATCCACACAGAAGTAGAAATCACACACCTGCATCCATTTTAATGGTTCAGATTATCTGTGCATTCTGACAAAGCCAGACTGAGACTTTTCTCAATCCTTTACATATTTCCTTTGTGCTCTCATCCGCTGTGCTTTGCAGATCTACTCAACAAGGGATCTTGAGGACAACCTTAATAAGATTCGTGAGATCTGCTCAGATGACAAACATGACTGGGACCAGAGAGCCAACGCTGTGAGTGTTTTAAGTTCAGTCGTAATATTAAAATAATCTCTGACATTGCAGTGATAGTTTCTTCTACTTTTGATCATAAATGCTTTTTGCATTTGTTTTTACAGCTGAAGAAAATCCGTTCACTGTTGGTGGCGGGCGCAGCCAGCTACGACTGTTTTTACCAGCACCTTCGGCTACTAGATGGAGCCTTCAAACTGTCAGCTAAAGACCTTCGCTCGCAAGTGGTCCGAGAGGCCTGTATCACAGTGGCGTGAGTGTTGGATAATGCTATTTAAAAAGGATTTTGTGCTTTTTCCAGTGGACATCTGTCAGGGGATTGTTACATGTGTTTTTCATGCATTCCTCTCGCTTTCTTCATACAGGCACCTTTCTTCAGTTTTGGGGAATAAATTTGATCATGGAGCAGAGGCCATCGTCCCCGTCCTGTTCAATCTCATCCCCAACTGTGCCAAAGTCATGGCCACCTCTGGTGTATCAGCTATCCGCATCATCATACGGGTTAGTCTAACTTTAGCAGTCCAGTCCAGTGCTGCTGCTTTTGCTTGGCATCATCCACTCAGTCTTATCCGTCTTCTCTGTTTAGCACACCCACGTCCCCAGGCTTATCCCCCTGATAACCAGTAATTGCACATCCAAGTCTGTGGCTGTTCGGAGGTGAGATGAATTGATGTCGATATTACAGCGATAAAAGTATCATGTAGTAATAAAAATCTCAAGTATACAACGGCTACAATATCAAGCTGATAACACTGTCAAGTAATGGTTGATTTTTTTTTTGTTAATGAGAATGATGAAGTAAATGTGATCTCCAGGCGCTGTTATGATTTCCTGGACCTTCTGCTACAAGAATGGCAAACCCACTCTCTAGAAAGGTGAGGACATTCACGTGTATATAATTGTGTGGCACACTGTAACACAAGCGTGCACACAGGGTTGAGCGTGAGCACAAATGTAGGAGCACACACTTGCAAAATACATTTCCCTGTGCTCCTAAAGTCCTGTTGCTTATTCAAATACAAATACAGTTGTCCATTCTTCACATCAGTGTGTGAAAATGTGTTTCAAACATCCGTTTTCTGACTTGGCACTTTTTTTGTGCCATTGTTTTAGGCACACTGCAGTTTTGGTCGAGAGCATTAAAAAGGGAATTCGAGATGCCGACTCGGAGGCCAGAGTGGAAGCTCGCAAGTAAGAGACCCACAGAGGTGTTTTTTGATAACGTTACGTGGAGGATGTTTAGTATCATCACCCTCCTTTTTCTTTTTCAGTCCTTCACATTCTCACGGCATTTTATTACTTCCTTTCTTTGACTCGTTTCCTCTTCTGCCCACCTTGATCTTGTTTTTTTTTTTTTCTTGTCTCACTTACTGACTTTGTCTCTTTTAGAGCCTACTGGGGTCTGAGGAATCACTTTCCAGCAGAAGCCGACGCTCTTTACAACTCCTTAGAGTCTTCGTACCAGAGGACTCTCCAGTCCTGCCTGAAGAGCTCCGGCAGCGTGGCTTCCCTTCCCCAAAGTGACCGCTCCTCATCCTCCTCTCAAGAGAGTCTAAAGTAATGAGTGCTTAACGCTGCTTTTCTCTCGTGTACTTTACACTTCTAACTTTTTATTTAAGACTAAAGACCAGAGTATTTATAGAGGAACCACGTTGGCATGTTTTTTGTAAGTCCCAGTCTCTGGACTTAAATTCCTCTGTAATACTTTCTTTCATTTTGACTTTTTTTTTTTTTTTTGTCTAAGCATAGCTCAGTAGTTAAATCAAACCACCCATTTTTGCTAAAGGGAGAATTATTTCATTGATGTTGTGTGGAGCTGTGGTTCTCAACTGGTGGGTCGGGACTCAAAAGTGGGTCACAGACCTCTTTTCAGTGGGTAAAGGGAAACTTAAAGCTCACAGGTAAAGGTGCATATTTTTGAGTCTTGTTGGAGCTACTTCTTAGTTGTTGAACTTATTATTTTATGTACTGTGCAGGGAAACAACAGCTGAATCTGTTAAAAATAGATGATGTAACTGAGTAGCTTGTTACATATGATCAGTTAGTGGGTACTCAGGTAAAGCTTTATATTTTTGAGTCTTTTTGGAACTACGTCTCATATGTGCATGACAGCACTTTTAATTGTGCACAATCTGGGGTTGAAACTGCACAATCTTTTCACATTTGGGAACTTGAAATTTTTTCACAGTTTGGGTTGGGGTTTGTCATTAAGGGGGTGATGGTGGGTCCCGAAGCTAGACCAGCTGAGAACCACTGGTGTAGGATATTGTAGCTTCAGTGTAAACACAATATTTGGATTTTTGTCTTATTTGCTTTGGGCTTCAGCCGGCAGAAGTTGGTAGGCCAAGCTAATAATAAAGATTTGGGGAGCAGAAATATCAGTATTGATTACTTGGTTAATATCATTTTTAATGCACATAATTTGCTGGAGTCAAATTGAGTTGAATTTAAAAGGTAAAATGCGTGGTCATTTCACATACGGCGTTCTTGGCTTCCTATGTAATATTCAATTGATACTACAATAGCTATTTTGGTAGGTGAACTACCTTATAACACCACTTCTCAATTACCTTAACCTACCAGTGCTGCTTTGGGGAGTGGTAGTCTAGTGGTTACAGAGGTGGGCTTGGGTGTGGAGGACCCCCAGGTTCAATCCCCCAGGTTAGTGAGCCACTGTGGGCCCCTGAGCAAGGCCCTTAACCCCTGACTGCTCCACGGATGCTGTGGCGTGGTGTAACTAGTGATAGGTTAAAAGCAGAGGACAAATTTCAATGTGTTTTGTGAAATATGTATAATGACAAGATTATTGTATTATTTATGGTTGTTTAAAAAGTCATTTTCGGAAAAACAAAGTCAATTGGAGATAAATCTTACCAATATTTTGTTTGGGCTGGAGAAATTAGAAGGTGCTGAAAGTTAAAAGATTATGCTTTGAAAATCAGGTATTTAATGTTTTTCATGGTGGTACCATGTGTTGATTATTAATTCAAGTCATTGATCATTCGCTATGAGGGAGGAAACAAAAAACACAAAATAATTAAACCGGTTGCTTAGATGTTTAGGAGCTCATTTCCCAAAATCCTTGTAGAAAGCATTGGATTTACATTTGAGATCATTAACATTATTAGGAAGTTTGTTAAACATTGCAGCATGATTTTTTTTAAACCATGTGGAGTGTTTGTGTACTGATGTGCTTGTCTACTTTTTCTTCTCCTCGCATCAGTCGTCCCCTGTCTTCTAAGTGGCCGGCAGCTCCAGGGCGAGGTGAGTCAGGCTCACCCAGACAGAGTGGCTGACGCGTACACACTTTTTGTTTTTATTTTTTTTAAACACCTATTGTTGTGTTAAGATGACACACAGACACACTGAGACAAACGCCAGGTCCAACAAAATCATTTCCCATCATTCTCATTTACATCTTCTTTTGTCCAATCTTGGAGAAGTTGCATCCATTTGTGTTTATACTACAGACATGTGCACACCCAAGTGCAAATGTGTGTAGCTGTGTTTTATTTTATGGTACCAGTGTTGTGTACGTGTAGTATCGTGCCTGCATGTGGTTGTGATGTGTTTATGTGTGTTTATATCCCATCACCACCCATCCTTTTTTTCTCCCCCCAATACACTCCTCCTGTCCCATCAGTCCCCGTCAGTTCAAAGGGTGGGGTGTCGATGACCTCCCTGCAGCGTTCCCGTAGCGACGTGGATGTAAACGCAGCAGCAGTTGCAAAGCACCGTCACGTGAGACAATCTGGGGGAGCGGGTCGTCTGCCCCCTGGCTCCTACTCCTCTCTGGGTAAGGGCTCTGTCAGGCAAGTTAGACGACAAACCAAAAAAAAAAAAAAAAAACATACGTGGTCAGCAAAAACGAAGGCAGGGAGATGAAGACTCCATCAAAGGTGTCCTCTCAGTTTAGAGCAGAGGTAGTGCTTCTGAATGCTCATGACAGGTTGCTTTAAGATTTATATAATCCTCTGTAAGAGCTGGGCACATCAACAAAGTCTGCAAGGATGGACCTAGACACTCGCACACTTCGGTGCTTGCACTGCCTCTTTCTTTGTCCCCTCTTGCCACCTCCTTATACACCTGTTAATGTGTTTATGTGGATATTTTCTGTGCATGTTCTGTAGGTGACTATTCTCCTACCTTTATCTTTGTCTCGATGTTTGTCCCCACATCTGCATGGGTCTCTCTTTAAATAGATTGTATTTCACTAATATATACACTATGCTCCTTCTCTTGTTTCTCTTCTATCTGCTTTTTTCTCTACCTCACACTTTATTTCCCCTTTTCATATTTTTGTCTCCTCATTCTTGATCACTTCTACTCATAACCCTATTTTCATTTGAATTTCCTACAATTTATTTGCCTTTCTTCGGTTCTTCCTTGTTTTTGTCTGTATTTTTTTCTTTTGTGTTGTTTTTTTTTTTGTGCCTCTCCTTCACCCTTTTTCCTCCCCTTTGCTACTTAAGATGATGCCTCTGATAAAACGGATGGTAAGATCATCTCACTCTGCTACTTCCGTTTTCCTTTTACCTCTCTCCGTCCAGCTCCATGCAAACTCAGTTGTTGTAACGTAGCGTGGCCACAGCGCCTCCTGCTGTCCATCTAACATTCATTACTGTTCGCCTCATCACATCATGGACAAGATTTGAACTCATTTAAAACTCATCCTCTGCTTTACAACTACTTAATTTTAACGTTTAAGTGATCTGACGCCTCTGCACCTGCATTAAACTGCTTCACTTGAGTATTGAGTGTTTATTAGGATGTTCAAGATGCATAATTATATACTACCCACACTGTGTTAAACATGCTTTGCTGTAGGTGAAATGTCCAATTTACAACCCTTTTTGTCTGTCTTTAGGAACCAGGTCAGACAATGGTAAGATTGTTGTTAGGTGGCTATTTGTTTGTGTTTCAGGGATGTTCTAGTTGGAAAACTATTTCCAATTTGCCTCTTCTTTCTAGGATTATGTGTTTGATCAATTTCACAGGTATACTTAAGATCAAGTATTTAAGCAAAAAAAAAAAATCTTGCATTATTCTTAAGCAAATACTGTAATGATCTGTTGCATTAGAGCTTAAACCAATTGACTCATGAGTGTTTAGTTGATCAGTTTTCTTTTTAGTTAACCAAGAAATGATAATTGGTAAATCTTTTAGTCTCTCGAATTCTAAAAATGATGTGCTGTTTAATCAAATCCTTTTGATTTTTTTTTTTTTTTCTTGACACAATTAGTCGGCTCATTGCCAGATTTAGATCTTTAGTATTTCTTGACCAAATTTGAGTTTTAATCCGCTGAAGCATCCCTGCTGTATTTATCTGTTTCTACTTCTGGCTGAGTGTGAATGTTTAGTTTCAGACCTGGCTCTTTAGCAGCATCTGACATTAGTGGCCTTTCATCAGCTTAACTGCTTCTTTCTTTTATTTCTTATTTTGGGTGCTTATTTTAGCTGTAGACGGTTTGTGCTTAGAAATACCGGCACAGGCAATGCATTGTTTTTCTTGTTGTCGTTGTTTTGTGTATTTACGTATGTCCTTCCACTTCCGTGCAGGCCGCGTTCGTACGAAGCCCCTGACTACAGCCAGCAGCGTGTCAAGCCAGGTGGACTCAAGAGGCCGCAGCCGGACCAAGATGGTTTCCCAGTCGCAGCGTAAGTACTTCCTCATTTCAACCCCGCGACAGAATCACTATGGTTGTCGAGTCGGGTACAGTGTTGCACATACATGCACAATCAGCAGAAGTGACGTGTGTGAGCTTATTACAATGGCTGTGGTTTCTAAGACTCTTATTGTGGAGTTTCTCAACTTGTTGCCACCACGGTAACGATAAGCTCCATGTAAATGTTTTTGTGCCTTCAGGTTCCGATGAATCCGATTGCACACCAGGTATTCTGTCTATTCGTCAGAGTGTGTTTGTCTTTCTGTGTACCACAGTGGGAATGGTGACCCACCTGCTATTGCTCTCATTCTGATCAAGGTGTTTTGTGCAAGAAGAGTGGGTGTGAGTTGATGTGTGTGTGTTTTTTTTCTCTGCATGCTCTGTCTCAGGTTGTTAAATGTACCTCAGCACACAAAAGGTGTCACACAATCCACAGAACTAGTTAGATAATGGAGCACATGGTGTATAATGTGGGTTTAACTGCTCTTAAATATCACTTACTACTAAAATGCTCTCAACCCAGTTCGCCAATCAAAGTTGGACGTTTTGAGGGATTACGACATGCAAGTTCATTGATCAGAAGTTTGAAGCGTAAATCATGAAAAGGAATAACCTGAAAGACGAGGAGGGGAAAGGGTTGCAAGGGTTTCCACATTCTTGGGCAAGTGTGTTTGTGGATATTTTTGCTCATATTTGCTTTTAAAGAGTTTTCTTTTCCTCATTGTCAGCAGGCTTTGGTTTGTACATAGTCCTTTCCAGCTGTCCCAACATGCACTGCTTCTCCCAGTTTACCATTTGCAGCCGTTTCAGTTTGTGTGCCTTTCGTTTCTTATTCTTTGATTAATTGATTTTTATTTAAGTAGCGTGGTTGGGCTTCAAATTCATTATTTGGAATGGAAACACCAGGATGCGCTCCCATCGTGCTGTATCCTAACTCCCATAATGCTTTTTGCGCTAACCCATAATTCATCTGGTTAATCTGCTGTTCCTTCCCCCTTACCTCTGCTTCCACCCCCCTCCCTCAACCAATGGGCTTTATGGCTCAGGATCTCAGTCTGCTAACCCTGTTGGTGGTAAGATAACAGCGCTACTTCTTTCTACCCTCCCACCCCCTGCTGTCTTTAGTTTTGAGCTGTAATGCATTTCCTCTCTTGCCTAAACTTCCTTCTCTTCACATGCTTGCAGAAAGGTCACCTGTAGCTCCTCCCACTGTGGCCAGTGAATGCTGGGATATGTAGTCACAGATTCTCAATATGGCTGTTCACTGATCATGCTAAACCCACAGCCTTTGAAACTTGATGTCTCTGCATTCCACTGTGAGCTTGAATTTCACTGAAAGTTAATTTTTTATAATCATCATTTATTATGTCCTCCTGTGAAAATGATTGATACACCCAAAACAAAAATCCTGACACATTTTGTAGTTGGCTTAGGGTTAAAAGAAACACTTTTGCACTGCTCAATTTACTCATCAGCAGTTTGAGAAAGTTAGATTTTGGTTTGCTCAGAATCTTAGATTTCACATTGATGTTTTGTAAATGAAAGGAAGAAAAGGAAGTAAGGATGGCAGAGTTGATGAAAGGTAGAAAAAATGTCTAAAATGGCTTGAAATCACTACTGTGAAGTGTACATTCTGCCACTATTATTTTTATACTTTGTAACATTAAATGATAAAATGACTTGATTTCCCTGTCTCTTATTGAAAATTGCAGTGTGCACGTAAAGTATATTATGATCATTAAGGCAACGCACCAGTATGAGGACTCTCTCTGTGAAGCAAAAGGAGGAAGAGAGAGGCAGGAGTGTAATTAGTAGATTCTAATAAAATAATTAAATGACTAAATGAAAGTTGAATAAAGGTTTTTGTGAGGAAAAAGTTCAAAAGTATTTATATCTAGTTTGCTATCATGTAACCCAGGCCGTGTATGTTTGCATATTGATCCAGTGTGTTTTTAGTTTTCCTTTTTTGTTTGTTTGTTTTGTTTTGTTGCAGAGAGAGTAAGAGTGACAAGGGCAAAATCAAAGCGCTGTTTGCAGCCCTTAGTAGTAGATTTAACTATTTTTGTTTTTTAACAATTTTTTAAAAAAGCACATAGGAAGAGGTGTGCCATATTCACCTGGGTGGCCCACTCAAGCGTGGGAAACGTCGACAGTATAACAACACTTCCCTCTAGCTCTAGTTTTGTCTTCACAATGTGTTTTTATTTCATTGTTGGTAGTCAGTAGCACATAGATCCATCTCGCCTGTGCTGAGTGTGTGTACGTGGATTTAGGTGAGCTTTCGTCCATCCCTGAGAGAGAGAGAGAGTCTGGTCTGCATTCCCAAATGATAAAATCCCTGTTAGTCCAGCTTCATTTGTTGAACACTGAAGCATGCTCCCTAAACATCTTATCCTCTCACTCCATGTCCAGCACTGCAGAGCAGCTTCTCTTCCTCTTTATCTCAGGATTGTTTAACATGAGTAAAATATCAGGGTTTAGCACTTGGAAACAGGATCCCCAGGGGGAAGGAAAGAGTCTGAACAAACTGGATTCATTTAGGGCAAAAATGTCCGTTGGACGTTCAAAAACACTGGAGAGCTGCAGGTAGAGTTGGTATGACTGCTATGAATTGATGTAAAAATGTTTGTGCTTTTAGGTGACTTCTGATGTGAAGTGATCGTAGAGTAGCTCTCTAAACCCCAGGAATCCTCTTTCTAATAACATCAAACATTGCAGTTTGTCTTTAAGTAATTTACAAATTCCCATGCACATGACCAAAGTGTGCATGGAAACTAACATATTCAAGTGAAGAGCAGTCAATCGTATGTAGTTTTTTTTTTTCTCTAAATAAGTGCCTCATTAGTTGGGTGTTGTTCCACAACTTGTGGTTCATGAAGTGAGCTCTGACTTTTATTTTCTTTGAATGTTGCGTTGTTTTCTCTCTGCACTTCTCTAAAGCTGGAAGTCGGAGCGGCTCTCCCGGTCGTGTGCTGACAACTACAGCGTTGAGCACCATGAGCTCCGGTTCACACCGGGTGCTCGGTGGACCCGCCGGGGACGGACACAGACGCAGCCGCATCCCCCGCAGCCAGGGCTGCTCCAGGGACTCTTCACCCACTCGTCTGACTGTTGGTGAGCGTACGAACACCACCTTCAACCAACATTTTCTAAAATGCACTTAAACAGTTTCTCAAGGTGTATGTGACGCCACATCTGTGTAATAATAACTCAAACAAAGATTCAAACACACTGTTAGACCTCAGATGAGCTTGGGTCTCAATTCTGTTTGTTTATCTCCTGCACCCTGTCCTCTTATCCTCTCCCTGCCCTTTTTTCCTGCTACCTCTACTTCCTAAAGCTCCTTCTAGCATTAGTTCCATCTACAATGGTGCAAGCAGAGGAGGTAAGACTCTAACGTTGATCAGATCATCTTTAAACTATGGAATCTCATCCTCACTTTCTCTGCTCAGCTGAAAATCATCCCGCATCCTTCATTGTTTATCTCCATCCATTGCAACAAAATCCTCCCCACCATCCCAG
Organism: Zenarchopterus dispar; assembly: GCA_028564865.1. Classification (NCBI taxonomy): domain Eukaryota; kingdom Metazoa; phylum Chordata; class Actinopteri; order Beloniformes; family Zenarchopteridae; genus Zenarchopterus; species Zenarchopterus dispar. The sequence goes on along the minus strand of JAOWBL010000003.1, from coordinate 8,961,378 downwards.
CCCCTCCATCGTACTCACCACCTCAGCTTCATAGAGCTTATCTTTCTAAACTGCTCTGACATCATGGCTGCGCTGTTGTGGTGATGGTTGCTCATGATCAGCTCATGATCGGAATAAGTTCCCCCGTCCTACTACTAACCTGTTTTTGGTCGCCATAAAACAAACCTTCTCAAGGTCGGTGAAGCTTCGTTGCCACTTTGAAGGTTTTTGGTCGACCCTGCTCGGCAGGGTGGATGCTGAAGTCGAACAAAGCAGTGATCAGTGTCGTTGACTGTGGTGCTCCTCTCTTCGCTCACTGGCTTGATGACTAAATCCACCTCGAATGGCTTGCTTTTCTGTTTTTGTGTGTCAGAAAGAGATAAACGTGTATGTATCAATATGGGACTGTTGGGTTCTGGAGGCGTCTGCACCTTAAGGGTGCATCTCATCTAAAGTGGAACAAATGAGTCAAAGGACTCTTCAGAAAATCAGCAGAAATCAGATCTACACACACATTTCAGTTACTTTATGTTGAAGTAGCCTTTAAAAACTGCAAAAGCACTTCTGTTTATACTTTAACAAATAACATTTGTTGGTTTTAATAACATACCTGTAAAAAGTTATAGTAAACTAGATGCTTGCACATTACAATTAAAGTGAATAAATTTATAGCAAGTAAATGACATTCGTCAATTCTGAGGTGAGGCTCTTCTGCTTTTTGTTTTGGTTCACTAAATATCTTAAATTCCTAAAAAAAAAAAAAGACTGTAGTGATAGTTATTCTCACTATTTTTATTTTAAAGTGTATATTGCTAATTGGTTAGTGGAAATGATCTGACTAGACTGATTATGCTGCACTTCAGCCTACTCTCAGTCCTCTGAGGTGGCATCTTGCCTTCAAACAAGGAAAAATTTCTGATCAAAATCTTTTTTGAGATGCTCCTGTCAGGGCCAGTGGACGCGTGATCATAATTTTCTTGTTTCTGTCTGTCTGGCTGTTTTTATTTATGTCGTTATCCGTGTACCTTCCCTCTTTCACTTTTCTGTCACTGTTCGTGTTGGTTCTTTGTCTTTTTTTTTTTTTTTGTCATCTTCTTCATGTCCGTTCATGTTCTTACAAATACTTTGCTTCTTCCTGCTATTCTTTCCTTTCCTTGTTCTCCCCTCTCCTTTCCTACGGTTGTAACCGGGGTGTCGTTAGCTCGGGGCAGTCGTATCCCTCGGCCCAGTATGAGTCAGGGCTGCAGCAGAGAGGCCAGCAGGGAAAGCAGCCGGGACACCAGCCCTGTCCGCTCCTTCACACCTCTTGGTAAGTAGTAATAGTGGACAGATGTCCAGGAGGGATGTGTAGGAACATGCAGACAAGTCGGACATCAGGGATACGTTTGCTCCTTAGATTTTATCACGTTGACTTGGAACTGGCACCTTTAAAACTTCAAAAAAGTAGAAAAACCACTTACATGTTTTTTTCAGCCCTTTTTTCTATTCTTTCACTGCACAATGAGTCTGAGGTTCCTGCGTGTATTGTCTTGTGTTTGTGTGTGCGTGTGTGTGTGTGTGTGTGTGTTTTAATCTTGGTTGCAGCTACCCGGAGCTACTCTCGCTCCACCGGAGCTCTCCACACATCTGATGCTTTTGGGGCTGCAGGTGAAGGCTGAGTACATCTATTTCTCCGTACCTCAACCACCCACCCACTTTGTTTTCATTTTTAGGTCTTCCTCGCTCTCTTGTCTCCATATTTTATTTTTTGTTTGGGTTTGCAAATCATCCTCTTCTGTATATTACCAGTCTGTTTCTGTTTCTCTCTCTGCTTTTTTTTTTTTTTTTAACTTTCTCCTCCAGGATATCAAACCATCCCATGGAATCGCATGTTTCCGTCTGTTGATTTGATAGTTAACCATTTTTGTTGATTTCTTTTGTTTGCTTTATTTTTAACTCTGCTCCTCTCTGCAGGGACATCAACGTGTTTTTTTCTGTGTTTTATGTCATACTTTCTTCCCCAGTGGCAACTACAATGTCGCCTAACAACTCATCCCATGAACTTACAGGATTGTCTCTTGGGAAATTTTATAATGTTTGTGTGTGTTTGTCAGACAGAGAGAGTGGGGGAAGAAAAGCATTATATTGTGTGTTTGAGTTGCGAAAGTGTTTGAGATTGAGTGACGATGAGAATCGGATGATGTCTTAGCAATCATATGTGGAAAACTAATAATTTAATTGGAGTAAGACAAGAAACTTTCACTAACATGTTTTTTCTGGTTTGCTCCCATCCATCCATCCTTCCTCTCTTTGCAACTGTCTCTCTGTCTGCAGGATCAGGCTTTGGCATCAGTCAGTCTAGTCATCTTTCTTCCTCCGTCAGTGCCATGAGGGTCCTTAACACCGGCTCCGATGTTGAAGAGGCTCTTGCTGATGCACTGGTATCAAAACTCGCACATAAACACCCAGCTACACACATTAAGCTGTTAGCCACATACAGCTCAGGTCTCCAAGAGTGCATGTTTGTGTGTTAATTAAACCCCGATTCTACCTCTGTTTACTGCTGTCAGCTGTTGGGAGACATGAGATCTAAGGTCAGCTCCTCCTCCTGCCTCTTTCCTGTGTGTCGTGTGTATGTGTACTTGCATTTTGATCAGGACGTATAGGTGCATGTTATTTTTCTCTTGCATTTTTACCACACTGGCTCTCTCTTCATTTCTCTCTTTTCACTTAATTTCATGCCCCTCTCCTCTCTACCTGCAGAAGAAGCCAGCACGGCGGCGATATGAGAACTACAGCATGTATTCAGATGACGACGCCAACAGTGACGCATCCAGCGCCTGTTCAGAAAGGTCCTACAGCTCGAGGAACGGCGGCGCCATCCCCACCTACATGAGACAGACGGAGGATGTAGCTGAGGTTAGCAGCAACTTCAGAAAACCGTCTTCCATACCTTTAAAACAAAAACATTACAGTCTGGAGCTGTTATAGGACTCTGTTGTTGTATATCAGATTCTTAGCATTCATTGTTCTCATGGGGGGTTTTCCTTCCCACGGTCGCCTAGTGCTTCCTCAGGATGGGATTGTGTTCAAAAGGTTTTGATGCAGTCTGTTGGTTTCCTTAGCTATGCTATTATTATTATTATTATCATTATTATCATTGCTATTGCTATTTTTATTGCCTTTATATTAATTGGACTCATTTGGCATTTAATTCTATTTTTGGACTGCCTTTAAAGCTAAATTGAATTGAATTCTCTGCTGCTATGTTAAGCACTTTGTAACATTGTTTAGAAGAGTGCTATATAAATATAGTTTATGCTTGTTTTTATTATAATTATTGCATCTTGAGTTTCTGTTAGTCTCAGTCCCTCTGTCTTTTCTTATATTTGGTTTGTAAAAGCCTTTCAACATGGAGCTTCATGATTTGTCTGATAAATATAAAGTGCATTTGCAAGAATTAGATAATAAATCCTTGTAAAATTTTGAAGTCATGACTGAACGACATGCCTGACAAGTGGAGGTTACAGGTCATTATAACCACAAACACCTTGCAGTGAAAAGATCGCTGCAAGAATTTCATCCGTGGTTTATGTAATCTTTCATGTTGGGTTCTGATTCACTTCTGTGGTTGTCTTAACTGTTCGCAGCTTAAATTTGATGAACCACAAAAACATTTAGAAAAAGTGTTTGTTGATCTCGCTGTGCGTGCATAAATCTAACCGGCCCCTGTGTGTTTTTGGACCTGCATTTGCGGTTCTTTGCAGGTGCTCAACCGTTGTGCTAGCTCCAACTGGTCTGAGAGGAAGGAGGGGCTACTGGGTCTGCAGGCTCTTCTGAAGAACCAGCGCACCCTTAGGTCAGTCAAACATGCAAGTTCAAGGATTAGACTGAGGGCTGATTATGACTTTTTCCTCATGTAACCACGGATTTTTGTTTCTTTCTTTCTACCTCTGTAGTCGGGTAGAGTTAAAGAGGCTGTGTGAAATTTTCACCAGGATGTTTGCAGACCCTCACAGTAAGGTATGGATGCATGAATTACAGTACTCAAAGACTCACAACACAACGTATCACGGCACATCATTCATTATTAACTCTGTTTGATTTTACTTTGGTTTCAGTTACTCTGTTTATCCCACCATCCTTCACTGTACCGGATTCTGCCAACACATGGACAGTGTTATCTTTTAGTACACATATGCACTTCAACACTCATAGTTCTTAAATGCAGTGATTTTAAACAAGTTTGGAGAAAAAGACGGGATAAACAATTAAGTATTTTCTCCAACGTTTACACATGGACAGACATATCCAAGCATAAACACGGGCATGCAGGATGTGCAATGCACTGTTCTCTAACGGCATGCCACGTCTGAGTTTGATTGTGACCTCACAGTCTCCGCCGTCCTGTGGGATTGTTCTGTTAGCTGTTCGGTGGCCAACCCGCTGGCTGTGCTCTCTGCATTTACTTCCACTCCCACTCTGTTTTTTTTTTTTTCCCTTCCCTACCTGCATTCTGAAGTGTCAACGCTGACCACACACTCAAACAGATGCTCTGAAACGTGCACACACACACACACACAAGTGTTTCGGCTGCCAGCCCTTCTCTCTGACTAACCCGCTATGGTTCGCCCTCTCTAATACTGCCACTTCTTTTGGCGTTGTGAGTACTCTGTTGCCTTCACACATGACGTAAGGTGTGTGGGCTTCTCCTCTTTCACTCGTTTGACGTTTGACGATTTGATGAATTGCAGCGAGACTCCGGCAGGGTGTACGGCACGGCAGAATCCGGTATAAGCTCAGCCTCCTTCAAGGTACCACATCTCACCATGAATCTTTCTCCTGCCTCCATCAGTCTACTGCTACATCTCCTTTCTTACCTCCTATGTTGTTATTTCAGTTCTCCTTTTTTTTTTTGCTATTGAGCACAAATCACCTTCTCAGAGTTGTATCATCTTATGATTTATGCTTGTTTGAACTTTTTGAAATGATTTCATGTATATTGCGTTGGATCTTGATGGGTGTCCTCTCATAATGAAGCTTCGTCAAGATGCTAACGGTTTTGTGTTTCTTTCTCCCCCCCATGCCACCCCACACTGGAACTCTCTGTAGAGAGTAAGTTTGGCCACTTAGTGGTGTTGTATTAAACCATCTATTTGCTAAAAATCGGCTTCGTTAATCCGATTGGGCTATCAGTTGCCAAAGCAACTACATAACACTCACTAACCTTCCTCGTGTAATTTTGCCTGTAACTCCACTTTCCTGCTGAAATCAACTACTGGCATGTAGAAATGGTTACCACCCGGCCTAAATTATTCATCGAGTAAACTTCTTCTTGCGGTCATTTTTGTTTTGGGATATTTAAGACTAACTGGTGATTGGAAATAAAGATGAGCTTTTGCAGAAATAACCACTAACTTCACAAATGAGAACTCGTTCTCACATAACCCCGGCTCAGCATAATCTATGTCCAGTAAAGTGATGCAAATTTGGGGATAACTATGATTGGATGCATGTTTGGCGTGCTTGCGTGTGCATGAGACATTTCACGAATAAATGACATAAGTTCTGTGTGTAACCTTTTTTTGTGTGTCTGTGTTTGTGTGTGTGTGTCTGTTTAGGTCTTTAGTATGTTCCTGGAGACGTTGGTAGATTTCATCCAGGTCCATAAGGACGACCTGCAGGACTGGTTATTCGTCCTACTCACACAACTGCTGAAGAAGATGGGAGCGGACCTGCTGGGCTCCGTACAGGCCAAAGTTCAGAGGGCTTTGGATGTTACAAGGTGGGTGTCCGCTGAGATGCAGATTGATGGTGGAAGACTTTATCAACAAGTGGTTTTTATGCATTTAAGCCATGCTTTATGTGACGACAGCAGCTGCAAAGTGCTAATAAAATTAGTCCTGTGAGTTTTCTTTTTCAGTCAAAAAAGTCAGCCGCTTTTAATGTGTGATGGTTTAATGAAGTACTTGGCTGACAGTGTGGTCTTTCTGCTACCATATAAGACTTTTATTATTCTCCTGAGATCATATTGATTTTTTTAAAAAGTCTTGGTTCAGTTCAAGAAGTTCAAAATTCCCCTGGATTTCATCTCAGTTGCTGACAACCGGTCAAACAAGGAAACCCTCTGGTGTGAAACCTTTGCCTACCGTCCCCCAATCATTTACAAAAATCCTCAAACTACTTATTGTACCAGCCAAACGCTCTGCAATCAGCAAGAAGGAGGAGGTTAAAAAATTCTTCAGGGCTGATGACAAAAGCTAATAATTAGCTCCCATCTTGGATAACTGCAGACCAGGGGAGTAATCCATTTTAACCAAAACAATACAGTTTTGTACGTATTTAAGCTATTAATATGAGATAAGATAATTCACATGTAAGAAAAGCACATGCTTTGTTGAAGAAAGATAGCAAACACTTGTTTTAACTTCTGACACTAGTCATTCAGACTGACTTGAATGCTTCAAAGCTTCCGTCGGATCCATGATAATAAATTTAAATCCAGCATTATACATTTTGTATCATTACTAATCATTATTGCTTTATCTCACACGTGGATGTTAACTCTTGACTATGCCACAGCCTTAAAACTTGGACAGTATCATGGTTGAAATTTGAAGGATGATCTTTAAAAGTTGAATATCTTCAATTATAAATTTGTAAAAAAAAAATTTAAAAAAGTTTTGAAAGCCATTTCAACACGGTTTAAAAAAAAAAAAAAAATTTGCATCTATGCTGTCAAAGTACGAAGTCTGGATACCAAAATGTGGCTGGTTTTTATGCTGTTTATCATTAAAAATTTGAATATCCACAAATTTTTAGAGCCAAATATTGTACATTTATCATCATTTGTAGTAATAGAGCAATTTCTCTTAATTATTGATTATAATCGAGTTAAAATCCTTATACTTAATTGTGGCATTGTCATACCTACATGAAGTAAAACATGTTTTGTTGTCATCTTGCAGAGAGTCTTTCCCCAACGACCTCCAGTTTACTATTCTTATGAGGTTTACTGTGGACCAGACCCAGACGCCGAACCATAAGGTAATAAATGTTTACATGTTGTGTGCGTGTTTATATGTGGGAGTGTCTGAATATGAAGCTGGATGGTGAAGCATGTATGTTAAAGGATGCTGTAACCATGGTTACTGCTATACTAATATGACCTACTACCTGACCATGCTGGCCGTGCATCCCAGTACCCCAAATCATGCGCTGTGATCGGGCATCAATCGATGAAACCACCTAATGCCTTCGAGTTTTCCTCCCTACAGTCCTCATCTGTTCTTACCAGTTCATCTTTATCCTCTACCCGTCTTCAGCTGCTTCTTTCCTCACTCCTGGCTCTTAAAGTCCTTCTGCTTTCCTCCCTCTTCACACAAAATTTCCTGTGTGAAATTTCACCCCACTCTCACAGTTACCTTTTGTTGTTCCTCATCACTTTGCCTTTTTCCTTGAACAGTAGGCTTAGGCAACGAGATGCTGTTACCAAGGGAACGTCACCTTTTGATGCTGCAAAATGCCATTCAAGAAGTAGCTTGCAGTTGTCTATAGTCATAAAAAATTTAATGAAATATGAGAATATGAAGCTGCTGTAATGGGTACAAACTTTTTCTTTATGACCCAAATAAACTCTTAGGTATAAGAATATATATATAATGTAGTATATTTTAGCTCAATGTAGCTTTAAACACATTAGTTTGTTTAAAGTACATTAGTTTGTTTAAAGCTATCGACTAAGTTACTGCCACGTTCTGTAACTTAGTCTTTTCAAAATAATTAATTCCAATTTTAGTTTCACTTTAGCCATCTTTCGTATCTTTCTATCCCGCTGCAGCCTCCTT
>JAOWBL010000003.1:8934103-8953473 GCA_028564865.1 Zenarchopterus dispar | reverse complement strand
TTTTCAAAATAATTAATTCCAATTTTAGTTTCACTTTAGCCATCTTTCGTATCTTTCTATCCCGCTGCAGCCTCCTTCATCCTCCCTCCTGCTTCACTCCTTTCCCTTCCCATCTCCCGTCTCCCTTTGCCCGCTCCTGTCCTCGTCCCTGTCCTGTTCTCCGTTGATTGATGCGGTGCTTCTCCTCTTTCTCTCTGAAGCCTGTACGGAGCTCGTGTTGCAGGCGAGGGCGAGGCAGGGGAGGGTCCGGGGTAAAATTGTTCCCCCCCCGAGCGCGGCGCCACGCCTGCTCTCTAGACGAGCAGGCTGCAGCCTGGAGCCAGTCCTCCCAGGTCAGTGCGCTCCGGGGGGAGCAATTATGTGGCGCACGCTGCTGCTAAGTCAGTGGAGGAAGTTCTGGCCCTTGAGGTGGAAATGTAAAGAAACAGAGATGGAGGGAGAAAATAAGGGCTGGAACCAGTTGTGACGTTTCGAAACCCATGGTGAAAGTTTGTATTTATTTGTTTCTTTATAATCTCATTTGTCATATCATTTATGTTGACTGCTTTGTTTTTCTTCTCTGCGAAGCATGACCATGAATATTCTTAATTTCAGTGATCTTCTCCCATTGATTCATCAGATTATTTGATTTTTCAGACCTACAAGAGAACCTGCTGTGATTGTGGTTGTACATTCTGACGATTAACACTGATTATCATTTTTGTCTGTTTGTGCTCTTATTATTACCGTAATTGTGAATTTTGCAGGTGAATACAAGCCAAGTGCTTTCATAATAAATTGTGTAAATGTGTGTTTGTGTTGCAGGTGAAGGCAGCTATTTTAAGGTACATCGAGACGCTGACGCTACAGATGGAAGCTCCAGACTTTGTGAACTCCAGTGAAACTCGACTGGCTGTTTCTCGCATCATCACTTGGACGACTGATCCCAAGAGCTCCGAAGTCAGAAAGGTACTGACCCTCGGACAGGTGTCTTTATATGGGGGTTTGCTTGGATGACATCAACGGTCATGTGAGCATATTACCCTACTTAGTGAAATAAAAACTGAGATTCGGTTAAAACCCGACCGTCTTACAAAGTCCAGGGACATTGTCGACCCAAACGAATGAGGCAGACTCCTAATATGGGCCAAACAGGAAGGAGCAGAAATGGAAAAAAATGCATAAACTCTTTTATGTGAATAATTAATTGTGCTGTTTTGAATAATTTGATGCATTGCTTTTGCCTTTGATTTATCAATTGTGAACCATTTTGAATCAGTCCGATAAGCTGTCGCGTATCTTTCGCAATAACAGCTGAGCTCAGCAAACGAGGACTTCAATTACATTTTGAAATCCACCACAAAAGTGAAACATTTTCAATGTACTGAAGACAAATTCCTAAGAGGAGCATCCAGGAAAACACAGTTTCACACATCTGTCAGAAATTACCATAGAAAAGAGAAAATATGAACAGAGAGCTACAGAGAAGCAAAGTATAAGCATTTATGCACCATTTCAGACATTTTGAGACATTAAATAAGATATTGCACCAAAAATAAGAAATAAAAGCAGGCATTTAATAAAGTCCTAATTATAAAGTATATGTCTTTATTTATGGAAATGTTAGTTGTGTGATACAGGTTGAGACAGATTGATATTACTTTTGTCTTAATCTGCATGATTTATATTAATTCAGCATGTAAAAGATTCCAAATTGATCTTACTTTTTGCTTAAGTTTTATGTGTAGTTTTCCAGTAAGATATATACTCTGGCTTATCACGTGGTGTTGTTTCTGTTTGCAGGCTGACTTGTAACAGCAGCCTTGCTGTGGAAACCTTGAAAGTTAATGAGTGGCAATGCTCAAAATCAGGCCTTAGCTTTCAGTCAGTTCAAAATCAGCCATTTTTTTCAAGTGCTGCGTGAAAATACTACTAAGGATAATCTCTACATCAATGGCTAAAGTTGAGGGGGGTTTGTGTACTTTTTGCCTGACAGGCAGCCCAGTCGGTGCTCATCGCCCTGTTCCAGCTCAACACTCCAGAGTTCACCATGCTGCTGGCAGCTCTTCCCAAAACCTTCCAGGACGGAGCCACCAAGCTGCTTCAGAATCATCTGAAGAACACGGGCAATGCTGCACAGGTAAAACAAACTATACCTGAAGGTTTCAAGTCGCATGAGAATATGGAGAGCTTTGGACACCCATGGAGCACTACCTCTGTCAATCATATCGTGTCTCTTTTCAGGCACCAATGGGCAGTCCATTGACACGACACACCCCCAGATCTCCAGCCAGCTGGTCCAGTCCTGTCACTTCACCCACTAACACCTCCCAGAACACTCCCTCACCAAGGTAATACACATTTCTGTCATAAATCCCTATAAATTGTATATAATGTTTTACTATTGAAAAGACCATTTTTAATATTTTAAATCAGTGTTTTGATGCACAACAGATTGTTTCTGATTTTTTTTTTTTAATCATGTGGCACACCACATCCAAAAATTACTTAAAATGAAGATAAATAACTTCCCAAACTACAGCTGATGATCTCACATGGCACATTGATTGATAATCGCTATTCTAAATGCCAATAGTGAGATACATCCCTCCATAAACACTTGTGTCATGTACATCTTGTGTGTAGTACAGTTGTAGATGAAAGGGTATTAAAGTGTTTTCCTGCATCTTTGCAGTGCATTCGACTATGACACAGAAAACATGAACTCGGAGGACATCTACAGCTCTCTGAAAGGTGTCACGGAGGCAATTCAGAACTTCAGCGTTCGCAGCCAAGAGGACATGAATGAACCAGTGCAGCGGCGAGAAGGAGAGGAAGTAAGATGACTGAGCAGAATAATAAAAGACAGTGTCCTGTGTGGTGAAGCTTATTCATAATTCACACGCATGTATTGTAGCTGAAGGAAAACTGATCAAAATTCATTTCTGCTGCAAAACAGTCGCGGGAAGTTTTTTATTTATAAGGAAGTTTTGTTTTAATATTATATTTTCTGCTTGTTACTCATTTACAGACAATAGTTTTAAAAGTGCAGCACCTATAACTCACAATTATTAGTTTTGAGGTTAAAAAAGTGCCCAGTCAGATAATAAAGTATCACTTTTTTTAACCAAATGTCAGCCTAAGAATAGTCTTTTTTTAAAACTTTATCACAATGTTTTTACAATTATGAAGGATTTTTTTAAGCAGCATCGTGAGTTTCTTTTTAAACTTTACATTTGGTTTACCAACTACAAACTTATGATTTGAGTCATAAAAATCTGAATTCAATAAACAAAATAAGTTAAAGTCTTCAGTACCCTAATTGTTTTTCAGGCATTTATAATCCATTTCTGTCTGTTCCCATCAAGTAATCATAATCATATCTGGCTTTACATCTTTTCTTCTTTTTTTTTTCTCCTTTTCTTTTTGTCATGTACTGTGCGTGACGTGATCTGCCCCGCCACTCCTCTTTCAGCGTAGAAACTGAGAGGCATGTGTAAATGTTTTTGGGACTGCTGACTGTGAGCTTAATTCTCTACAGCCACTGATAAAAACTGCATTCACTATGTGTCATCAGCCTGGGTTTTTAGAGCAGGATTTTGTCAACACGAGCTGCCTCTTTAATGTTTTCGTCAGCTTGTGTTGTTTCAGTGTGGGCTCAGTTCAGATTTATGACTCCAGACGTCTGGTCTCAGCTCCTCCCAGTAACCCAAGCCCCTTTTAAGGACATGCTGTTCTCTAGTACAGAGGTGTGACCTCCTGACATTTTCCTGCTGAAATCCAACCAGCCCACATGTCACCAGCACACCTGACTCATCACACCAGGACTCGCATCGTAGCTTTTGGTGCTTTGAGTGTAAATATACACACAAACAAGACTATAGATAAGACCCGCCTCCTCTGCTCCTCACCTGGTGGAGTTGTTTTTAACACACCAAGAGAGAAACATACTTTTGGTGAAGGGAACTTAAATCCAAAATGTCTTAGTTGTTACATGAGTTGAAAATTAAGATGTGTTTGATCTTTACCTCTTAATTTTTTCATGTATTAACTGGATAAAGAAAGAGAGATTTATATACTATTTAGTCCTGTGACTAGAAGCATAACTATACAAAAACAGTAGTTACAGAAAATATATTTGCTAATCACAGACAGATCAGAACTGCCAGAAAAATGTTAAAACTCCATGCTTTATTACTCAGATCACTTCAAATGAATCTTATAGATGTAGTTCTTAAAAATATATATATTTAGGTGACTTTTCAGCACTGTAAAACCCTGTGTAATGACAGTCATAAATAAAGTACAGTGAATGATTTTCCAGGCTGGCTGTATGTTGGTCCCTGTTTTTGATTCGAGAGCCAGTGAGCTTTCTAATTTCCCAACATGAATAAACACCGATCATCAAACACAAATAATCCATGGAGAGACTGAGGACATAAGACCAGAGCTGACATTCTGGTTAACCTATAAGCTGCTTAAATAGCACCAGGATTTCCACTTAGGTTTAGGCTAAATTTGGTTTAAAGTCTCAGATTCTGCTGCTTTAGTCTGAAGATGTATATTCCACCTTAAAGATCGTTCATTATTAATTATGAATTTATTTTTTCATCTTTTTATCACAGGGGGGCAGCGGGACAGACGGCAGAGTCTCGGACTCCATGGATGGTGGGCGGATGGCTCTTGACAACAAGACCTCCCTCCTCAATACGCCACTGCTGACCTCCAGCCCCCGAGGGGCCAGAGAGTACTTCACCGACTCCCCTTTCAAACACAGCCGCAAAGACACCAGCCTGGATGACTCAGAGCTTGTCACTGATGGTAAACAGACCTTTTCAAGCGGAGCAACACACTTGTGAATCACACAGAAAACAAATCCTCCGACAGATGTATTTCCTTCTTTTGAATTGTCACCTAACAGACAGCAGCCTCGACCAGTCAGAGCTTGTCGCCGAGCTGCTCAAGGAGCTGTCCAACCATAACGAGCGCGTAGAGGAAAGGAAAGCGGCGCTGTGTGAGCTGCTGAAGTTGATCCGTGAAAACACTCTGCAGGTGTGGGATGAACACTTCAAGACCATCCTTCTGCTCCTGCTGGAGACGATGGGTGACAGAGAGGTACGCACACTCATAAGTCTGTATCGGCTGAATGCATAAAGAAAGCAGATTAAATGAATTTGCTTTGATCTTAAATCTTTTCCACTCTACTAGCATGTGATTCGAACATTAGCTCTGCGGGTGCTGAAGGAGATTCTCAATAAGCAGCCTTTCCGGTTCAAGAATTACGCAGAACTCACCATCATGAAGGCCCTGGAGGCTCACAAAGACCCTCACAAAGAGGTACCTTCATCCAAGCACAAATAAATTCACTTTAAGGATGATTTTGGCTTATGAAGAGATTGCAGAGTATATCTGGTGGTCTTACTTGGGCATCATTTAAGTTTAAAATAAAACCATGTGTTTGTTTCATAGTCATTAAATGCATCTTTAGCAAAATGGCAAAGCTGACCCATAAATTTGGATCTCACTCGAATATTTATGTGTTTCATGCAGGTGATACGAGCAGCGGAGGAGACGGCAGCCATGCTGGCGTTGTCCATCAGTCCAGAGCAGTGTATCAAAGTCTTGTGTCCCATTATCCAGTCGGCTGATTACCCCATCAACCTGGCTGCTATTAAGATGCAGACGAAGGTGGTGGAGAGGATTCCACGTGAAGGCCTGATCAGCATGCTACCTGAGATAGTGCCAGGACTCATACAGGTAACACAGAGCTCATATCTGTGTGGTAGCTCTTGATCTGGAGACCGAAATTACTTATGAATAACATTGTAATTATAAAATAGAGACATGTTGTTCTTTCAGTCTATCTGACTGTTAAATACTTTTTACTTAGGAGAAGTAAGTTTCATTTATTCTTTTTTGTACAAGAATAAACTGTACGAACTGAGATGGGGACAGGCAGTGCCATCTGCTGATACAGAAAGCCAATAATATATTCGTAGAACCTCATTCACTCAATATGGGATAAGGTATAGAGACATACCAACTCTGAAACATACAGTTTTCAGCAGATGGATGTTGTGGAGGGGACGTTAGACAAAGAACTGTAGGGATCTCATGTATTTTTTGTTTTAACAGGGCTACGATAACTCTGAGAGCAGTGTGAGGAAAGCCTGTGTGTTTTGTCTGGTCGCCATCTACGCGGTGATAGGAGAGGACCTCAAACCGTACCTCAGCCAACTCTCCAGCAGCAAGGTGAACTGATCTCAAAACGTTTCAAATTTGAATTCATCACATGGCTATGAATGCAAACTGTTTCTCAAACCGTTTTCAAAAGAAGACCTTTAACACTATGAGTTATAGTATCAAGTGTAAGCTTTGTATGTGTTAAGTAATAAGAATAATAAAATGTGGAAACATTCTTGTGCAACAGCAGTTTAAAAAGTGAAACTGCCCAAAATATGAACCGATGCAAGAGTCAGACCACATAGCACCACAAAAAGAAACATGACATTTATGTGTTTACCCTCTTTCAAGTGAGAAAGTTGATCATAAAATTTTGATTTAAAGATTTGATTTAATAGGTCACATTCTTAACTGGATTTCATTATAACTAAGCAAAAGCAGCTTTTGTATTCACATTGATAGTTTTACATAATCAGAAGAATTCTCTGAGGTTCCACAAGGCTCAGTTGTTGGTCCTCTGCTCTTTAATGTGTATTTGCTTCTGTTTGATACTGTTAAAAAAACACATATTTCCCATCATCCATATTATAGTTATGCATGGTTAAACTTTCCTTCTTACTCTTATCTGTCTTCTGTTGCCAAACTATTGGCAAACTTTATTGACTATGTCAACTACTTGATGTCTAGAAACTTTTTAAGAGCTGGACAGAGACGAGACTGGAATACTTGTTGTTGGTCTAAACAATCAGACATAAAACATGTTTTACTTGTCAGAAACCTTCTAATTATTCTGGACATCAACATCAGCTTTGATAACCACATCTCTAATAACTGTAGAACGGCTCTTTAAGACTTAAAGAATATATCTAAATTCAGAAAATTCACATCTCAAACTGTGTTGAACTGATCCATGAATTAATATGAAGCCGATAAAACGACACTTAACGTTCTACTCTCAGGATTATCCAGATAATTAGTAGGATTAATTTAGTCTATCCAAAGTCTAGTGTAAATTTGAACAGATTATACTCAAATCACTCCACAGGCTTCCTGATCAATAATGAATCACCTTTAAAATTTTCTTACTAGTCTATAAAGCACCTAATGGTGCCCCCCACCCACCCAAATACTTATCTAACTTGCTCACTGTGTACAACCCAACCAGGTCTCTTAGGTCAGCAGGTGCAAGACTCTTAGCTGTTCCCAGAATTATGTCCACGTCAGCTGAGGGACCGTTCAGCTACTGTCGTCCTACTCTGGAACAAATTACCTGCTGGCCTGAGACCCTTTAAAACTGTGACCACTTGTAAAACCAAACTTAAAGCCTTTTACTTTTCACAAGAATAAAGATTCAATGCCCATATATGTACTTGTATTGTATTTTTTTTATTAATATAATTTCTCAATTCTATTGAAACTTTTTTTTTTATCAACTTTGTCAAGCACATTGAATTTGTTGTATTTGTAACGTGCTATATAAATAACCTTGCCTTGCTTTCTGTTTCTCTGTTTGTAGCTGAAGCTCTTGAATCTCTACATCAAGCGAGCCCAGTCTGGCTCCAGCAGCAGCGAACTCCCGTCTGAAGGCCTATAGGAGACATACATACATCTGCCAGGGCAACCATAGAACTGCAAACCGTGCCCACCGAACATAAAACATCTGCTCATGAGATCACACCCACACAGACACGCAAGAAGAAGAAGAAGGAAAAAAAAATGCAGATCAAAACTTAGAGTGCTTGCATCCAAAACAGACACATCACCACTGTGTATACACAAATATACAGTACACAGACAAACAAAGTCTTCATGTTTCCTGCCTCACTACAAGATTGGAGTTCTGGTGCCGAGGAGAGGAACGTTGTAGTTCTCCTCACCATTACTGAGCATCCACCCTGATCTCAGACTGAACTGAACCCTTAAATATGGATTAAATAAACAGCTGCAGGCTTGCATTCTCATACTCCACCCGTTTGTCACTAATCACTCCAGGATGATGATGTGAAACGTCCGTCCTGTCCGATCTCAATAATATCTCATCAGTAGGAAGTGGTGCATCTGCATGGCTCTCATTTTTCTGGGAATTAATATTCATCAAACACTACGATGAACAAACTGTGCCGTGTATTTTTCTTGGTTTCGTTTTATTTTTCTTCTTTTTAACAGCTTCTTCTTCTTCTTGAACCGTGAGAAACTGGGGCCAGGAGGACAGGAATGTAAATTTACATTGTGTCATAGTTTGAATTTATTTTAAGATCAGTAACGATTATGTTGTTTTGTTTTTTAAATTGCTGTGGTTTTTAAATACCTTTACTTTTTTTTTTTCTCGTCCACACATTGACAACATTCAGAAAGGTGCTGATGAGTCTAAGATGTCCAACCAGTCAATCCCTGCACAGCACTAACACAAGTCACAGCAGGTCATACCTGCTCATGGTAAACACAACACAGACAAAATCCAAAGTTTGAAAGGCATTATGTGCTTGGCTATGCATGAGGCTAAATTAAAAATAAAGATTAAATTAAAAAAATCTTTTTACTGGGGTCCTGTTGACAGTTATAGTGCTGTGACTGGAGTTTTAAATCAGTGTAAACGATGTCCACTCCTTTCAGATGAGTCCATCTTTCATTTCTCCCTGCTCATCTTGGATCAACCCACTCTGGACAGCATGGGGCGAGGGCAGGTGTGTGCTGCTTTACTACATGAAGTATAACAGGAAATGGCTTATCACATAATGGATGTGTTTCTAAATATGATAATAAAAATGAAATACCCCATAATGGTGTCACTTAGGAGAGGTCCCCAGGGGGGTGCTGGCACGCACCTTTACTCATCTTTGTTTTATTTTATTTTTCTCTCTGTCGTGCGTGCCGTAGTCTCTCTCTCTTTCTCCCCCACTTTTTTTTCTCTTCTGAGAAATGTGTAGAAATTGTATTATTTACAGCTCTGGAAAAAAAAAGTCATGTCTTCACTTTTTTCTTCATCTGTTCATGTGACTTTGTTTCCCCTTTCTTCTTGTAACATTCTAGTTTTATTTTATTTTTTCTTTCCCCCCCCCTCTATGCATTTACAAAGCTGTGCTTAAAATTAAATAAAGAACTTGTACAGATCATGATAACCCACATGTCTGTTGACTTTTGCAGCACACAAGTCCAAGGGTGATGGATTCTGCTTTTTAGTCCAAGTTTTACAGTTTTATTTTGGCTCCTGACAGTTCTGTAGATGATCCCCAAATAATTATAGGTAATCAGAAGACAGGAATAAAACAGGAAGCAGTATGTATTTTTAAATTGGGGTTATTTATTTACTAATACTCTCTTCTTTGCATAAGCACATATCCTTCAAATAAAACTCCCCAGGACTGCCAGTTGTGTTCATAAGTTGCCCCAAAACTTATACACACAACTCATTTCTTTTTTACCAGAGATGAGTGTCACCAGTGAATTTGCCAAGATCCACTTACTATAGGTTGTACTAGTTCATACAGGCCCATCCATCCACTTTCTACACCTGCTGTATCCTTTTTTACGGGGTCACAGGGGTCTGCTGGAGCTTATTCCAGCTCATTACAGGCGATAGGCAGGGGTACACCCGAGACAGGTCACCAGTCCGTCACAGGGCCACATATAGAGACAAACAACCACGCACACTCACAGTCACACCTGTGGACAATTTAGAGTTGTCAATCAACCTAACATACATGTTTTTGGACATGCACAGTTTAAAACAAACAAAAAAAAAAACATATAAGTCTTGTGTAATATAGGCATTTGAGAAAGGGGTGCTGAATTTCATTCATGCATGTGCTCTTTGGGCTGTATATTTAGGGAACAGCTGAAGAGGGCACCAGATAAAGCATCTCCCTGACCTGTAAACCTTCCTGACTCAGGAGCCAAGTCAGCTAATGATGTCCTCACAACAATTACCTAGTTAGGAAACCACGTCTCATCAGAGGAAGTCTACTGTTGATGTCAATATTTGGACTGTTTCATTATTTTACACTGAAAACCTGACCCCTTTTAAATATTTGACACACTTTAAATACATAAATAACTAATACTCAACTGTAAAGAGTCAGCTGTCAGTCAGTTTAAAGTTTCTCAGTCTAGTTTTTGATTTAAAAAAAAAAAAGTGTGAAACTTGTGCGTAATATACAAAATGAAGTCACACTTATCCTGTTTGGGTATGGCTGTGTTTTGCAATGAGGTCGGGTTGTTGTGTGTGGAGGAGCCAGACAGGGGGCTGTAAATTAAGTCCTTAGGCGGGTCTCCCCTTCTGGCCAAAATAGCGCGTCTGTTCGCACGGAAACTTTACCGCCCGCACACTTGACTGTACGCCACATCCACGGTCCGATAATTACTGACAAGGCAGTGCAGAGAAGAGAGGAGGTAAACGCGTGGACTCTGTGATCAGGACTCCTCAGCTGTTCAATAATGACATGAATCAAAACGTTTGGGTCTCGTTTTGGTGTCGCCAGTATCCGTCTGCAGCAGAAGTGAGGCGCACTTGAAGCGTCAGCCTTTTTTGGGGTGGACAATGTTGTTCTGGCAGTCCTACACCGAAAACTTCCGACACGGCGGCAGCAGCGGCTACTCACGGTAAAGTGAAATAAAACACTCGATTAGTTTACGGACTCGCGTGTGAATGTGTGAAGTTTTACCACATGACATGCTCATAAATAACCACGTTGTTTCGCGTTTGTCTCAACCAACGTTAAAAGACGTTATGTAAATTGGGAGTATTCATTAGCAGCGAGGTGTTCCTATACTTTTTTTTTTTTTTTCGAGCTTTGTTGACAATAGTTACTTTGTAAATTTATCATAGTTCCTGGGAGGCAGAGCGTAACAACAGTTGGACACTATGACGGAAGCTCGGACGTCTCCGATTGGCTAATCGCTCTGCGCTGGGCACAGGAGACGGCATCTGATTGGCTGTTCGCAGTCCTGGCATAATTCCCGAGGTTTGCGGTGGCACCGCCCCTGCAGGCTACACAGACCGACAGTTTGTATGTCAAGGGAGCCATGTTGATGCCTGGTTTGGTGTCGGAAGCGTCGGAAGCTGCACTTTGGATGGTTAAAGGACTGCATCTGAAGGACGGCGATTCCTCGGCGGTTATACTAGCACCGCGATGAGAAGAGAAGAGCGGACTGGGGTGGTACAGGGAGCGCCAGAGGACGGCTGGTTTTAGGACAGTTGCTTCTGAACAAGTGAAGTTGATGTTAGTTAGCTTTGTGGCTAAGTAGCAACAGCTGTTCGGATGCTGCACAGGATGCGGCTTGTGGACTAAAAATATTGTTTATTTTTTCAGCTTGTGGCGTTTTATTAAGCTAACGCCCATTAGACTAACGGGAGATTCAATTAACATAACACCCGGGCTGCTAAGGTCGCGCTAGCTTGCTAAGTTACCTTTGTAAAGATAGCTCCTGGCTAACATTAGCATGCTAACAATCAGCTCGCATCTTCTGTCACGACTAACTATTTGTTAGCGAAGTGAGTTCTGAATTATTGTCATTCCTGGGCAGGCAGCCACTAGTGGAGCACCTTATTAAGTTTAAATAATAACAACAAGCAACCAAAAGCCGAATAAAGCTATGGCTCTAAAGTCAGTTTCTACAGAAAGCTACCAGATCTCCTACCCAGCCTGCCGAGCAGCGGCTAACGGGTTAGCAGCGTAACTTTCCTCTTGGGGGTATCGTTCAGAAGCTGCAGAGCCCACTTCCTTGCCAGCCGACCTTTTGTACCAGAAGCAAGCTGGCGGCCCTCCAGGTAGAAGCCGAGGACAAGGAGCTGGGGCCGATGGCCTGGGTTCTGAAGATGGACGACGCCGCCATCGAGTCGGGGCTGGTGCATGACTTCGATGCTAGTCTGTCTGGCATCGGACAGGAGCTGGGGGCTGGAGCCTACAGCATGAGGTTAGAGACTGAACATATCCACACCAGCTTTTTTTTTGTTTTTTTTACAGTAACTGGTTGCACTGGTGTCTCAACGTGTTATCGGTGTATTCCCCGGTGTATTGTTTTGGTGTTTTTTTTATAGTGGGACAACCACTCCAGGGTGCCAGGATGAGGAGGAAAGTTTTAAATGGAGGGGCGACTTGTTTTTAGCTTCATGGACAAAGACATGTTAATCTGTTTTTCTCACATTGTGACGTGTTGCCAGAGGATAGATGGAGTTTCTTTCAAAAATGAAGTATGTTGAAAAGCTCCAAAGCTTTCTTTTAGAACATCAGGGGATCGTGAAAACAAAGGGATGGATGCATTGTGTCCAGATTACATGTGTCTGGTTGTAGTTTCCTGTATTTTGATAGGAAATGTGATGTTAATTGGAGGTATTAATATTGAAAGCTTCTGCTTTCATCTGCTTTAACCCTTGGTTCCTTTCAGCTGTCTAAATGGACTCAGAACTGCAAGTTGACATTTTTCTCACACATGTGAATAATCAAGTTCAATTTATATCACATCAGAAGCAAATTAACAGAGTTTGTTTTCAATTCTCAGAGGGATTCACTTAACTTGGGCATTGTGAATGCAAAGCACTAGACTTCTAGACACTTTGTCTAGCACTAGACACTTTATCTTTTCTCTATTGTATTCTGGTCCTTAGATGACCCATCCAAAGCAGTAAAAGGAACTAATGTGAACAAAAGAGGACTGAGACCTAATCAGATCTGAAGGGCTGAGTCCCACTTCAAATGAACATATAACGTAAAAGCACATAGAGTACCTTTTTTATTGGTTCACTTTTTGACCCATTTTAGAAGAACTTAAGTACAATTAATTGAAAAATGACCAGTTGAGAAAACTTCCACTAAAGGAGACCCACTGAACACTACTTTTGAAATAAAGACAGTTCTAACATTTTCCTACTTCTGAGATTCACAAACAGTAATCTGTGATGGCAAGTATTAACCTAAATCGTTAGATCCTTGTGACTTTGAATTTATATTACTCTACACCAACACCTTTACTTTGAGGACATTTCCTTTTCAGTGCTCTGTATGAGACTAGTTTGATCAACATAAAGTATCTAAGGGTGAAATAATCAGACTTTTTTTCCATTAGTTTCCTTACACTAATGTCTGACGCTAATAAAAAATGCTATTGGTTTGTTTATATAGGAAAAATACATTTTATATTCTATACATCATAGTACTGAAAGTTCACGTTTCTTATTTAAAAAAAAATATCATTATCATATTTATTCATCTCCATCATCCCACCCTTAAAAGAATGACACATGGGTACTGTACCAGTTCATGGTCACTCAAGTGATTTCACTGTTAGAGATGTAATGTCTCATGTAATACTTAGTTTACACTACTTGTTGATCATCTGTCTGCTGAGGATAAACAAACCTGTCCTATGTCTTTCTTAAATGATTGATGCATGTTATGCACACTCAGCACAGGCGAACGTTGTTGACCACCTGTTCAGTTGGTGGTTTTGGGAATGTGTGAACGATGTTATGTAACGGGTCATTGGGAGGTAATGATATTTCTGTTTGAGGGCAGAGGGGAGACCTCCAAGAATATGCATGTCTCTTATCAGCAGCACCTTCGCCCATCTGCTTTGACTGTGCGTTTATCTGAGTGTGACATAGATTTGTGCCAGTCTTATGAGTTCAAGCAAGTTCACCAGTACAGAATTCATGGTATGCATGTATGTGAATTGGTGGGAATGTGCCATCTATGATGCTGAGGGGAGTGTTTGAAATCAGCAGCTGGTGAGAACAGAATGTCTTGGTGCATTTCGCTGAGCCACACTTCTCAGGTTCCAGGAATCAGGCATATGTTGAGGACGAGGTCAACATGGCTCATCGAGGCTTATGTACCCAGCACCCAGGTTGGCAGTTTGTGGCCATCGACTTTGCAAAGAAAACACACCAAAAAGAGATTAGATAAAAGGAGTCTTTGGAGGACGCAGCTGCAGAAATACCTTGAGAGTAATGTGATTAGACTCATAACTTGCCTGACAAGTTTGTCATTTAATGAGACACTTTGTTTTGTTTTGTCGTCTCTTCTCCCAGTACACAGAGGGCCATGCACACCATCCTGTACACTTTGCACCCTTTGACACCCATGCAGCATTTGCAGGGTGGGCTGAGGGCTGGCTGCATGTGTGGAGTGGCTGCCAAGTATGAGAGAGAATTTATGTCGGCAGCTCAGGCTGTCTGGATGTTTCTGTTCATTTATCCTGCTGCTGCAGCTTCATTCATACATAATAAGAGTGTATTTGATCAATGGGGCTTCATCGTTTAGTCTAAAATGAGCTGATCTATTTAATAATTCCACATTGTACCAGGATGAGTTATTGTGCTCCCGAAAGTGGTATGAATAGTTAAAATGTGAACATCTTATTTTGATGTTAGACCTGAAAAGCCATTCACAATGTTCGTGTTTACTTGAGGAACTTCATGAATCCCACATGGTGCAGAAGAGTAAATAAAAGAAAAACATGCGTTTTATAAATCAAAGGACCAGTTAAAAATACAGAGAACGACAGCAGAAATGATACTTCACTTAAGCTCTTTATGGAAATTTCTTCAACTCTGTTGCAGCTATTAATTTAAGAGTTTGTTGTCCATCTCATTTGCCTTGTCTTCTTGCTTACTCCCACATATTTCTTCTTCTTCTTGTCTCTCTCAGTGATGTGCTAGCCCTGCCCATCTTTAAGCAGGAGGACTCCAGTCTTCCTCCTGAAAATGAGACCAAAAACCCCCCATTCCAGTATGTGCTGTGTGCTGCCACCTCACCTGCTGTCAAGCTGCATGAGGAGACGCTCACATACCTAAACCAAGGTGATACATCACTTCATGTTTTAAGTGGAGGGTTTGGGTGATCCTAAGAGCTTTAACAGCAAGAAACTGAACTTCTTGAAGGTGCTTCTTTAACTCCAACTGATAAGTGGAGCGTTTAAGAGTCATAACCTGATGTTGGGACATTAACTTCTTGAGTCACGCTGGTCTCCCATCCTGTGAGTGGTTTTTGGGGTGCAAAGGTTTTTGTTAGCTTATTCAAAGTAGAAATTATTTTAAACCTGCCTGAAAAGGAGTGTCAAGGCTACTGTTGAGGTATTTATAGACATGAGGTAAGAACCTTTAATGACTTAATCAATCTGTTCAAGTTCAGTCATTGAGACTGATCGCTAATGTGTTTAGGGCTTTATTGAGCTACTCCATTATGGAAAGAAAATCATAAGCACGATTATTTTGATCAGCTTTGAAAATACAATTTTTTAAAATAATTATCGACTTGCTTTCAAAGCATGTTGTTGTACTTTAAAATTTATGGTATTTTGATAGTAAACCTAAATTGTGAACTGTTGCAGAACTCTGCTGCTAAGGCTTCCTTTTCCAGAAGCTTGCAGCATATAAATGTAGTCAGCCAAATTTATTGATAAAACTCTTTTAAGATATTGGGAACATACATCTGATCTGCTCCCAGAGAGATGGCAATGATCAAGAGTTGATGCTGCTGGTCCAGTCTCTGCTGCCACAATCATTTGAATCTTTGTCCTACAGCTCCCCCTACAGCTGAGCTCAAACCACACACTAGCACAACAAAATTTCAGACTTTGTCAACAAAACAAATGCTGGTGGAGCTTCCCACATAACTAGTTGAATCTTCTTTCAGAAATCTCTATTACCTGGAAATCACTCAGCCACAGCCAAGTGAGGTCTATGCCTGAAGTTCATGTCTCAATGAAAACACAAGACAGAATAGGTGGTAAAATATTTTTTTTCAGTTACTTTGTCTTTTTTGAAAACAGAAAATTTAAATCACAGAAATTGTTTTTCGCGTAACCCTGTTACAGAATATACCATTATCACAAAACCATATTATGAAGTGTTGCATGTACTCATCTGATGGTCTGTGTCCATTTAACTAAGTTGGACGTTGTCACTATAACAGTTGTTGCCAGGTGCCTTCTCATCATTAAAAATGTTACCCAGTCCAGATCCTCGACAGCCATTGTGCTGTTTGAAATAAATGGTTCATCATCAGCTTGACATGGAGGTCTGCAGAAGTCTTGACACCTGATTGATTTGAATCAGGTGTGCTGGAGCAAGGAAATGTCTAAAACAAGCAGGACAGTGGCCCCTGGGGACCTGGACTGGGGGACATTGGTTTAGCATATACTAATTTGATTTGTGAGCTGGTGTGTAGCCCTTCATCTGTGGTTCAGTGTAATTTCACTCTTTCAAAAAAAATAATAATAATAATGACAATTTTCTGGAGTTGGAGAGAGCAAGTAAGTGTTGCTTCATTTTGGCAGCACTTGTTCGATTTATTTTGTAACTCTCAAAGCATTTAAGATTAGATTGTACATGAAAACCTTCTTTTTTTTTTTTTTTTATTGACATTTAACCAAAATGAATCTTGATATTCAAGTGAAGGATGAAGTCTTCCAAATTATGTAGGAAACTGATGTTTCACAATGATGCTCCTAGATATTGCTCAGATTTTAAACTTTCATGTTATATTAATATTTAAGGTTTAAAGTTAATTTTTATAAAACTTCAATATTGTCATCAGCTTACTTTTCTCTCTTAGTTCAAACTAATAAATTTTAGCATTGCTAAAGCAAAGCTTTAATAGGCAGTATGTGCAGGAGAGTGCAGGAACCTAGATTTTTAACAATTCCCATCTTTAATGGTGTATCCCCCTGGCACTTGTTTATTTTACCGTTTAATCAAAATCCAATTAAAGAGTTTGTAATTGTCTCAGTAAAAGTTAAGAAATAATTCAAATGTTACAAGTTTCATAAGTTTTATTGTTTTATACAAAGATTTGATTAATGCAATGGGTGAGTGATAAATATTAGAGGGAGCTAAATATTCCCTGCTCACAAGAATTTTCCTTATTTTAAATTATCAGTGGTTATATCAGTTTATTACATTGTTTTGTAAGAAATTTTTACTGATAAAAGAAAACTAAAGTGGGATTTAGACAACTGAGAAATTGTGAGATTTACTGATTTGATGATGGACCTTTTTATCACTGAAAATATATTAGAAAAGAAGCATGTCTATAGATTGTATTTATGTATAACAATTATATGTAAATGCAGTAATATATTTATAAAGTATATGCATGTCCAAAGACACATTCGTGACGTGCTATTATGAGGGTTTTTTTCTCCTTTCTCTTAATCTCTAATTTCCTCACTCAGGCCAGTCTTATGAGGTGCGTTTGTTGGACAGCAGGAAGCCGGGAGAGTTACCCGAGCTCAATAACAAGATGGTGAAGGTGAGAGAACCGTGGCAACTAGACCATAATCTAGTGCTTCTCAAATCAAGTCCACTATATGTCTTATCTGTGTGTGTGTGTGTGTGTCTGCAGAGCATAATACGAGTAGTGTTTCATGACCGTCGGCTGCAGTACACGGAGCACCAGCAGCTGGAGGGCTGGAAGTGGAATCGTCCTGGTGACCGTCTTCTTGACATCGGTAAAGATAACTGGAAAGAAAATGTCAACTCTAAGTATCCCGCATGTATGATTTTGAGCTCAGATATCTGTGTTGTGATGAAACAGATATCCCCATGTCAGTGGGCATTGTGGAGCCGAAGACTCACCCCTCCCAG
The DNA here is from genome assembly GCA_028564865.1 of Zenarchopterus dispar. Taxonomy (NCBI): domain Eukaryota; kingdom Metazoa; phylum Chordata; class Actinopteri; order Beloniformes; family Zenarchopteridae; genus Zenarchopterus; species Zenarchopterus dispar. The sequence continues at coordinate 8,935,727 of JAOWBL010000003.1, read as the reverse complement.
CTTAACGCTGCAGAGTTTCTGTGGGATGTAAACAAAAGAACTTCTGTTTTTGTGCAGGTAGCAAAAATGTCCCAACTTGCTGGCACCACATATGCACATCCATCTCTTTTGGCTAGGCATGCCAGAGAATTGCCTCATGAAATACATGTTTTGGTTGGATGACATTTTTGTTTCCTTTTTGTGTGCAGGTACACTGCATCAGCACAGAGTTCACTCCCAGGAAGCATGGTGGAGAAAAGGGCGTCCCCTTTAGGATCCAGATTGACACGTTCACCCAGGGAGACAGTGGAGAGTACGCGGAGCACGTCCACTCTGCCTCCTGCCAAATCAAAGTCTTCAAGGTGCAATTTCAGGCTTTCAAAGGGCAAATTCTTGAAATGTTTTCTACTTCTTGTGTGTTCACTCAGTGATTGCATGCATGCATCTTCTTTTCATCATCTCTTCTGTTTTACTTTTTGTTTAGCCAAAGGGGGCAGACCGTAAACAAAAGACTGACAGAGAGAAAATGGAGAAACGCACACCTCAAGAGAAGGAAAAGTACCAGCCTTCTTATGATACCACTGTCCTATCAGAGGTCAGTCTGCAGCTGCTCTGAACTATAAGGCTCATGAAATGTAATCATGAAATACATTTCTGGGATGTTGCTTATTATACAGTGCTAAAGTTGTCTGGTAAACTTGTGTTTACCTGATGAACAATGAAATATCAAAAGACTGCAAACCATTTTCTCAAATATAATTCAAATTGGAAAAGAAAACTGCAGAATAACAATTGTTCTGATCCTCGGTGCTACCGTCCTTTTATGTTTTCTCAGTTTTTCTACTACTTGTCGATCACTTTTACTGACTATAAAGGATCTTCAAATTGAGACTCTGGTGTGGACCATGTGTAGAGAGATGTCTCATATTGAAGAACATCTAGTCTCTTCATTCTGAAGCTGACTGGCTGGTCTCGTCACCTGTCTCTTCATTCCTTATTCTGCATCCAGACTTCTCATAAAGCTGCTGAACTGTGAGCAGTCTGGATCAAGAGCAGTCAGCAAGTCCTGACTGATGTGTAGCTGCACATGTATAAAATATATCCAGCCCTCTCACCCAGTGGTGTGCTACCTCTGAATCGAGAGAAGCTGACACTGAATCTTTTTCCTGCAGTGATAACCCAAGGTACTGCATGTAAGCTGACTTGCTGACCCACTTCCACGGTGCATGTCGGGCAGGTCAACGGCTCTTCCTGTAGCATTATGGAACTTCTCAAGGGCTATTGATCCATATGAAACTCTCATCCATTGCTACTTAAATGATGATGATCACTGATGTCCCCCCTCCAAATTTTTATTTCATTATTCACTTGTGATTCACTTCCATAGACGTATCTTTCGTGGAGCTTTTCAACAGTTTTATAGCAGATATAATACATCGGTGTCATTAATCTGCAGAGAAATTTCTTCCTCAACGAGCAGCAAACATTCCTCGATTTCATTGCCATAACAGTTTCCGGTCATCTTTTCTTTATTTTTATTTTTTTGATTTTTTTCTTCCCAAGTCTTTCTTCACACACCGACTATTATTAATTTAAGTTACCACACAGTCCAGTCCAACATGCTAAATGCTCTGCTTCGTTTTAG
>JAOWBL010000003.1:8922341-8934003 GCA_028564865.1 Zenarchopterus dispar | reverse complement strand
CTTCACACACCGACTATTATTAATTTAAGTTACCACACAGTCCAGTCCAACATGCTAAATGCTCTGCTTCGTTTTAGACTTAACACTTTTTAAAGATTATCTCTAATCATTCTGGGGAGGCAAGTCATCCATCTGTTATCTAGACCCGCTTAGTCCTATTTAGGGGGACAGGGACTGCTTGAGCCTATCCTACTTCTCATCAGACAAAGTTCAGAGAGGTACATCTGGGACAGGTTGCCAGTCCAGCAATTTGAAAATAAAATTTAAAAAAGTTTCTTCCTGGTGTCATTTCCATGGGATGCAACCAGCAGTGCTATTTTAATCTGGTTTCAGGAGCTCCTCCAAGCATGGCAGTAGGGCTCGCTGAGTACTTAGTTACTTAGTAACCAAACCGGTAAAACCAGGTGATATTTTTTTTATTTCTGCATTATCTGTACTTTGCTTCCCTCTGGGCATTCTAGCAGCAGGTTTCAGTGCAGAAATCAGGCTGCTTGCCAACCTTCCCCATCCCCGTGGTAGACTAATTTCATCCTGTGCACAGTTTGAATTCCTAATTCAAAAAACAGTCTGTTGCTCTGCTGAACTTGCATTAGTTACAGCTTGTCAGAGGAATATTTGTGTGATATCTCAGCTCTAAGAATATCAACCTATTGTTGGGGACACTTAGTTCAGGCCAAACTGCATTTGGAGGAATAAAGTCCTAAACTTGCAAAGAATTTCCTTGACTCCAGGCACTCGACATTGTACTGATCTCCATCTCTTGCTGTTCAACAAATTGCATTCGACTACAGACAAATATTTAAACTTTTTCGACGTAGTTGCCACCTGTCTGGTATAACTGGTTTGAATAATTGAGGCTTCTTTGAAGGCAAATGCGATCACACTAAATACTGAAACACTTTGTGATTTTTAACCAGTGAAAAAGTACTATATAAATAAACTTACTTTCTTATTGATAAAGGTATGGACTTTTTTAAATGGGACATGAAGAGTCTTTTCATATTTTTATTTACTGTTAACAGTTTTAAAGCTTATTGTAGTAAGCTTATTGTTGCTTTATGTATATCGAGATGCTGTAGTGCACAAACTGAAACTACTTCCTGCTACAAACACATGCATGGTGCTTCAGAAAGTGGCTTAGCAATAATATAACAATGCAAAAATTTAAGTTGTTACACCACCTTAAGTTGTATTATCAGTTTGAATGCAGTAATGGCTCTAACAATGTAGCTACTTGAATGGAACAAAATGCCACCTCTTCTACTGATGTTTTATCTCATAATGCTGCACTAATCTCAGTAATTAAGAGTTTTTTCCCCCAGTCTTCTCAAGGTTAGGTGTTCAACATCTGTTGTAGAAACAGAAAATCCTGCACATTAACACATTAAGTCGTTTGGGTCAAGCTTTTTCTTAGTTATAGCTGAAAATACCACGTTAATTGTCCCCAGTATTGGTGGTTGTGTTTGTGTGCTGGTCACTAACCTCTGCTGTGTGTCTGTAGACGAGACTTGAGCCCATCATAGAGGATGTGGGCGACCATGAGCTGAAGAAGTCCAGCAAGCGGACACTTCCCGCTGACTGTGGCGACTCTTTGGCCAAGAGAGGCAGTGTAAGCACCTTGGTGTCCTCCATTCATCCTTCGCATCCCACCCTCCCACCCCCATTGGCTTTAAACGGTTGTTTCTGGGTAGTTGGGCATGTCTATGTCGTATTTGCAAGACTGTTGTTGCTGGCATTTAGACTTGTTTGTGTCTTTACAGTGCTCCCCCTGGCCAGACACCGCCTATGCCAGCACCAACCAGGCAGCTACCCCCTCCTTCACTTCCACCCCTTTGTCAACCTATACAGCCTCTTCAGTACTAGACAGGTACTTCATTGTTAAGCTTAGACGTTAAATACTGATGATGTCAGAATTATCTTAATTTTTATCTATCTTTTTTTTTTTCTAGTGACTCATCCTCTCCTAATCACCAGGCAGATCCTGGCAGCCTTGGTAACTCTGAGGTAAGTGTTTAGTTTCCACATTCACCTGTTACCAGGTGAACAACCACACACAGACACACACCCCAGGTATGTCATTGTAAATGTGACTTATGACAACAAAATAACCATTTATTTTAAATAAAGGCTCCAGTTATGTGAAATTGGGGGTTTTGTAATTATTTTAAGATTATCGATGGTATTATTAGGATTATGCTTGTGGGAGACTACAATAATCATTATTACGACTAAGGTTATCACCATTACAGTAGATGATAGCTCACTGGAACTGAATAAATGGATCATTGTGAGACTCTGACGTTCTTGTCCCTTTTCTTCTTTACAGCAGTTGAGTCCCACTGCCTCCATACAGGACACACAGAAGTGGCTGCTGAAAAATCGCTTCAGCTCCTACACTCGAGTCTTTTCTCACTTCTCAGGTACGCCTGGGCATGTTTTCACACACACACACTGGGATGGGAAGGTTGAATGGCATTTTGAGATCATTTCACGAGGCCAGTGAAGCAGCACCTGAATGCAGAAGAAACTTGGCTAGATGATGATCTCCCAAGCTGCAGTAAATGTCAGATGAGCACCTTTTGTATAACCAATTTAGATAACCAATTTGAACCAAATCTTATTTATAAATGCTTCATTAAAGTTTTGTAAAACTAAAAACCATCAAAGCCATAAAGCCTTTGCTCGGCGTCTTAAACTTGCAAACATAAAATTCCACAATAGAGAGGTTAAACTTCTGCTTTTACTATAAATTATTAACTTTGCCCTTGTGTGTGGGGTTTAGTTTAGTTTTTTTTTCTAAATAAATCAGTTATTTTGAAAGTGTTGATGTGGCATGTCGGTTGCTGCAGGATTGAATGATGAAACTATATATGTCCTATTAGGTCATAAACCTTTAAGTAAGTTTAAATTCAGCAGTGTTGCCTAATTTGTTGTTGTTGTTGTTTTTTCAGATATACCAAATATAAGATTTTTTAAAACAGCCATCAGCTGCCCTGCTTTGTAAATAACGAGTATCAGCCACTGAAAACGCTATATTTACCACTAAATTTGATGCAGCAATATCTGGGTTATAAACAATTTGACTTTTTTTTTCTCCTTTTGTCTTCAAAGGTTCTGATTTGTTGAAGCTAACCCGGGACGACCTGGTCCAGATTTGTGGACCAGCAGATGGGATCAGACTCTTTAATGCACTAAAATCCAGGTGAGCATTTGATTTTTTTTTTTGGCCTCTGAGAAAACAAAAAAAAAATGGTGTTGGTATTGATTACACAAAACAGATACTAATGTCATCTTTTGTCAAGCAGGGACTCTCATTTAAATTGTGTCAACTAATGTATGTAGTCCTCACTGTACATCAGAATGTGTTTTTCACTAAGCAAGCTCTGTGTGCAGGTCTGTGCGTCCCAGAATGACGGTGTACGTCTGTCAGGAGTCCCCTCAGGAGAGCCCCCTGCTGGAAAGACACTGCACCAGTGAAAATGGAGAACACAGCATCTCCCCGAGTTTACATGGTAAAGAACCTTTTTACTGATATTGGCTGAATTCTGGGGTGTGTTTGAATAAAAACAGGAGTCTAAAAAAAGAAAATGACCTCTGATGTTTGTTCAGTGTACCATGCGCTCTACCTGGAGGAGCTCACGGCTGCAGAACTCATCCGCAAGATGGCATGTGTGTGTGGCATTCCACTGGGAAAGGTCAACCAAGTGTACAAACAGGGTCCTACAGGCATACTGATCTTGCTAAGTGACCAGGTATCAGTGTGCACACACAAACTCGTTTGGAAGTAATTTGTCATTGTTGAGAAAGTTTGAAGTAAAAGTTGTCCCTAATAACTTGTAATTCAGAAGAGGTTGAACATATGCAGGATATCCACCTTTTTGTGACAATGAAAATCTGTTGCCTCCTAAAGGTTCCCAAAAGATCTCACGTTCTTAACTTTAGTCAGTGTTCTGGCATTTAGGAAAGCAAGCAGTGAAGTGTTTGTAGTTATAGTGGGGCAAAACAATAATAAAAACGCATATTAAGGGATGCATCAATATAGGATGATCATTGTTGAATTTTGTTTCAAACGTCTTCACGCATTGGGAGTATTTAAGGACTGCAGGCAGGGTGGTCAAGTATCTGTACCAACCCCTTTTTCATTCATGCCTCTTATAATGTGTACAAAATATGATTTGCATTGTCATCATATATACAGGTCAAAGCAAAAGTCTAAACTACTAATCCCAAAGTGTGAGTCCTGGAGTGATTGAACCGCTTAACATCACAGACTCTCTTTTGTACCTGCTGCTGATAACTGTTATCTGATAACAGTCTAGATGGTGTTTTCCAACATTGCCGAGACTCTGTAAGGTTGAAGTGAGAGCAGCTTTGAAGGTAATGAAGGATAAAAGGGTAGTCGGTCCTGATGACATACCAGTGGAGACATGGGAGTGTTTGGAGAGACAGGAGTGGAGTATTTAACCAAATTGTTCAAAAAGAACTTTGAGCGTGAAAGAATGACTGAAAGAAATGGAGAAAAAAGTGTACTAATGCAAGATTTCATGACAAAGGATGATGTCCAGAGGACTGCATCGAGGATCAGCCATGATCCCATTCTTTGTGTCATGGTGATGGACAGATGAGGTCAGAGAGAAGCTGGCATTAACTTTAATGCTTATGGATTATATTTGCTGTGAGTGGGAAGCAAATGGAAGAAAATCTGGAGAGGTGGAAATAAACATTTAATAGAAGATGAGTGGTGATCAGTTGGAGTTGTTGGAATATGTAGAAGACAGGAGTAAGAAGGGAAAAGCTAATAATTTTTTCCTTGGATCCTGAGTATAAGACACCAAAAAATCTGAATTATTGATTTCTTTGAGTATAATCGCCAATTCTACCATCACTTTTATGCGATCTGACGTTACTGTCACTTAACATGTAAATAGTACTCTACTCGCATCACATACACTGTATTATTTCTGCCACAAAGCTTTTTTGACTTTGCCATCAGTGTCCCCAATCAATAAAATACTAAAACATTTATTCAGCAAATGGAAAGGAATATTTGATAGATTCCAAAATTTCTTATAATCTTTTTTCTTTCCAGATGGTTTCCAACTTGACTGACGAGAGCTGTTTTTTGATCAGCACTGTTAAAGGTCAGTTCATAATGCCAGTGTGAGGAGCTGCAGATCTCTTGCAAACAGTCTGGGTTTTTTTTATTTTTATTTTTTCCCTCAGCAAGGAATTAATGTACATTTTCTCTGGCATGCGTTCTCTTCCAGATGAGTTGGGCGAAGGACTTCATCTAATCCTAAAGTAGTGAGGACAGATGGCATCACTAATACTCCACCCTCTGTTTTGGAGCATAAGCATCTCTCTGTCCCTCTCTGCCTTTACTCTTTCCCTCTGCATCCTCCCCGTCTCTTAGCGATCGCTCAATGGAAAGCACAGAGACTGCGCTAAAGCCATGTAAATGTTAGAATCTGACATGGGTGTGTCCACTGTTTCATATTGAAAACATTATTAACGAAGGTGATTTGGATTAAAGAACCAAGACTGGGGAGGATATGAGAGTGGGGCAAAGTTGACATTCTTATATGTATTTTATTTTATTTTTCGTCTTTTATATTGATTCTGTGTGGAGAAACGAGGGCGAAGGCTCCAATAGAGAGGGGTGTGTGGTGCTTTGCTCATAAGAGATGGAAGGAAAACAGTTTCCTTGTTGCTTGTTGCCCTTCCTACACAACATGCACAATTAACACTTGGCCAGTATTTGATTAACCTGTACTGCTGAACAACATGCGGTCTCAAGTTGAATAAAGGAATATCCCACTTTATTCTACTTAACATTTTGATGGGATTATCTTAATAAACCATTATCTATCAGCTCCGACTGTGGAAAAAACCCATTGGAAGTGAGTGGAAGTGCTCTCATTTGTGGATTTTGGCACCACTTTTTTTTTTTTTTTTTTTTAATTTCATTGATTTTATAGACCTCTGTCACAGTCATCCTCTGTCTTACAGCCATATCTCTGTGTTGACACGATGTCGCACTCAGCTCTCCTAACATACGTCCTGTTTGACCCGCTCCTTTCCTTCTGTTTTTTTGGGGTGTGTTTTTAAGTTGACATTTTATTTATGGATCAGCCGTTTCTGTCTCTTTCATTGAATCTGCTTGTGTCTGGTGCCATAACGGCTTTTTATCTCGGTCTTTTACTGACGTGCACACAGAGCCCATAACACGTTATCTTGAAGTCCTCTGAATTTTCCAATGACTTTGAAACACTGGTTTGGAGAAATGTGGTTCTGCGATTGTGGCCATAGATGTACATAAAAAAAAAGACACAATGTCTTAAGAATATTGTTTGTTTTTAGCCGTAATGCCTATTCAAAAACCTACTACAAAGTGGACCAAATGGGTTACAGATTGATAGGCATTTTGTCAGATGAGATAAACCTTAGTGGATCTGGGCAATTTGATCGTAGGAGGCACTAACTGAACCAGTTTAGAGCTGAACAAATTTTGATGGAGTTGTTTGTACCCTAAAACCTCCATTCCAGGACCCGCTTTGCAAGAAACAACTCATCAGGAACAAGACTGACAGAAATGCCTCAATCAAAGTGGTCCTACCCCGCAGACTACAAAAATCATGGTGCCACCACATCCAGCTACAGATTCGTATGAACAGAAGTACTGATCATGTGTTTTGAGTGCCCTTATCGTTGAAAAGTGATGGGGAACCTCACACGTGCAAGTCTGCATTGGTTTAGTAGACGCGTTCTGGCATTTTTGAGGCTCTTGCACTTCAGGGTGTCATTGTGTGTGCATGTGTATCATTTTTGTGTTCTTTGCAAAGATTTCATTGTCTTTTTTTTTCTTTTTTTTTTTTTTTCCCTCCCCGATGCTCTGAAAAATTGTTTTGCTTGATACTTGGCAAAAGAGCATGTGGAAAATGGGGAAAGGTGGGACGGATAAATGTCACTAAGTGTATCCCCCCCTTTTTTTTTCTCTCTCTCTCTCCCCCTCCCCCCCAAATAATAGAGACCAAGCCTGCACTCTAGTACTGTGTAGTCAGTAGTCCTAAAGTGACACCCTTTTTCTACCTGCCTAATCAGAAAGAGAACAAAAAAAATGAAAATAAAGAATGTCAAGACTAAAAAAAAAGGAACTGTTCCTGTCTCATCACACACCAGAGCCAGGACTGTAGCTCTTGTGGTGTTTACATGGACACGAGTGCCACAGAAAAGCAAACTGTTCATCAACTCAGAAATTAAAGAGAGTAAAATGGATGTGATAAAGAGTAAGGCGATCTCTCATAAGCAGCTTTAGTCCGCCGAAGTCCTAATTGACTGCTCGTCTGTCTGAGCTCAAGCTGGAGAGGTGACCACTGAAAACGCTTCTCATGTGCACAGTATCATATGCTGGAGATGTACACAACCACATGTGCTGGGAATAAATGATTTCATAACTTTTCCTGCTTTGATGCTCCATGATTATTTAAAATAAATGTGTATTTTGCACAAACCAAATGCCAGACAATCTGGATAATATATGTTGTCGAAGGATCTTTGTCTCGTGTTTGTATTCCACCTCAGCAACTGAAATAAATGCAGCTTGAATGGGTAAAACCATAAGTGGGATTATAAATTTGCAAAAAAAAAAAGATGCAACTTAATGTTCCTTTTTGAAGAAAAAGAGCTTTTACCATTCATTTAGACAACACCTCTGCAATTTTTTTTCTTTTAAGTAAGATGATAAACATAGGTTGAGTAGTACTCTTGCCCTAAAATACTAATTGGCAGAGTACGCTTTAAAAACTTAAGTGATCTTTTGTCATCAACATAAAAGACCATCTTTTTTCACTTAAGAACTGTGTTTACCCTACGCTGAATAGAAACGGTTGTTTGAATGGTACTTTGATTTCAAAGGCAGTACAAAGACTACAGAAGGACAACCTGTTTTTATCCAGCAGACATCACTGGTTTAATTCAGCTTATTGAACACTTCAAGAACACTGAACACCTGCTTTAGGTCCTGCAAAGAAACTCCACTATACACTTTCTCACAGGCTGAATCACACCAGATATGAAGCAGAAGCACAGATGTTGCTCAAAAATCTTCTGATTGGTATCAGAGAATAGAAAATGTTTCATAAGAGTCCAGGGTCACTGTCATGACTGTTAAAAATAATTTAAGTTGTTTCAAAAAATAGCATAAGCATAATGAAAGAAAGCAATAACCTATTGAGTCCTCAAAGTGTTACTTAAAGGTGTACTGAATTTGTAGCATAAATGTGTATAATCTTTGTGACCATGCAAGGGAAAAAAAGACTCAGCCACAACAAACCATTTTCGGTAGGTATTAAAATAAAAGCCAAATGGAGAAAGGGGATAGATCAGTTTGAGATCAAATCATAATTACTGTGATAATCACGAAAACATGAACCCTATAATTCTGGATACTTGATCCATGAGTTTGAGACCTTGGTACCACCCCATAAAAAAGAGTTAGAAATAGTTTAATACAGTTAAAAATAACGATGAAAAAGTTACTATTGTAGAAAGTGTTGAAAACAAAATGTGAGGTGTTTTCAATTTATATTAAACAGAATTTAAAAAATAGGATTTTCTGTTTATTTTTACATGTCAGGCGTTAAATGTTTTTTTTTTTTAACAAACTGTTGCTCTGTAGCCTCAGTGAGAATCAAATCTTAAGCAGTGATATCAAAAGTAAGATTAAATGAATCCAACATATTTCAAGTTTAATCTTCTCAACTTCATTTTTTCTTGTTAATACACAAATGAATATCAAGTTTCATTTGTGTATTAACAAATTAATACTCTTTGGGTATGTATTAGGCTCCTGGTTTATGACCATTAACAGTGAAAATCAAAAAAAAAAAAAAAGTAACGTTTTTCCTCCCTATCAAGAACGGTTCTGACGCCGCGCGACCCTTCGTTGTCGATGACGTAACTGACGCTTCCTGGCAGAATCCAGGAAGTGGGTCGCTCGCTGTTGTTTGTGTCCGTTGCTCTGTTTTTTTCGTGCCTGTTTTTCTAGTTTAAGATCCCCCCCTTTTTTTTACGGGCCGAAATGGCAACGTTTATTTCAGTCCCGTTAAAAAAGTCATCCGAAGTGGACCTGGTGAAACCGCTGTCGAAGTATGTGACGGCCACATATCCAGCGGGCGACGAGCAGGGCGAGTATCTCCGCGCCGTGGAGGAGTTGAGCAAGCTCCGCAAGAGCGCGCTGGGAAGGCCGCTAGACAAACACGAGAGCTCCCTGGAGATTTTACTCAGGTAAAATCTATTCTGTGACACCTGAAACGAAAGAAATGGTAGTTTTACTCTAGGAAACTTTTTAAAAAATATGTGTATTTACTCAGTCGCCGCACCCAAAGACGTTAGCGTACAGTTGCTAACACGGGAGCTAAAGTTAAAGCTAAGTCGAGCTAAAATAGTGAAATAACTCTCTCACGTGTTACATAAGTACCCAAGAGGAATTCGTTTAGGTTTATTGACTTATTTAAACCAACTGTCAGTCAATGACGAGGTTAGATTTTACACTTAAATTGAGATAATTGCCGTCTTAAGTTGATGACTAGTCTTTTAAAGAGGAAGGGCTGTTAGAAGTCTTGATTATTCGGATTAAATCTTGTTTTGTTTTGTTTTTGTTTATTTCCCTTAAGGTGAAACACAAAACACACAGTGTGATGTCAAACAAAAGCATAACAACACTTAAACCGAGCACACAGAGTGCACATTGTGTCACTGAAACTGCAGGGCTTTTTTTTTTTTTTTTTTTTTTTTTAAATAGCAGAGTCATCAAAGTTCACCATCATTACCTGCTTGTTCTGTTGTATGAAACTAATCATAGGGTGATTAAAGTCATTCATTTCCCGTTAACAGATAATGCATCTATGGTGCACCAGTAACACAACTCCCTTCAGTGATCCAGTTGGAAAAAAGTCAGACACACACAGGCCCACAGTATTGGGTGCTTTGCATAAAGGAGCTGTGGACTTCATGTTTGTTTAATAAAGGTGCTCTGTCTTCCCTTTACTTGCTGCCAACCTGGCTGATATTAACTTACTTGCTCTTGCGTAATTTCAGACCATTTTGCATGGTTTTATAACTTGTTAAGAGAGAATGTCCAGGTCATGATCTTAACCCAGTTCCCACTTATTATTCTTGTATTTGAAAGCTTAACATGGTATTACCCAACGCTCTGTGTTTCCAGATGATACACAGATCCAGACTTGGTCCGCATTTAGTTCATTGTTTTTGTACTGAGGAACTCGTGGCAACTAATAGTTGTATTTAAATTTCAATTTGGTTCAGCCAACTATATATAGATAATTAAAACAATGCCTAAAAGAAAAGGTTAAAATCAGTCTTGAATGACGTCTTTAGATTTTTTACGTAAACTGTAGCAGCTGCCCAGTGATCAGCTGTTAAGGGTGCTGCGTCATGAAGTGAAGTTGTGAAATGGTTCAGAATGAAAATATCCATAAACAGGATAGATGACAAGTTTATAGGATTGTTTTTATTGAAAGCATTAATGCTTAACACACAGGACTGTGATAAATAATGAAGAAACACTGAATATTTACTCAGATTTGACCCAGTAGACTGTTTTCAGTCATGTGAGATTTGACATGCACTGGTTGAACCATCATCAATTAGTTATTATTATTGATTAGTTTCAGTCCGTTTAAAGTGGTGATGCACTGATACTATTGATATCTGGGCTTCAGCGCATATTGCTCAGTTGTTAAACATTCGTCAGGCTTTTCCAAAGATGCACATCAAGACTAAAGACGTCCAGAACTTTTCAGTTGGGTCCCTCGAGCGTTTGATAATCTGTCAGAGGATTTTAAACCTGCACGGGGCAGCATCTTTTAAATTACCTCTAAAGTCAATCTCATTAAAGTTGGTAGCAGATATGTTTTGCATCACTTTTGCATGTAATACATTTATATTTTCTTTTTCTTTTCAGGGGTTTGTGTTATGTTTAGTTCTCATACTCTTTTGGATTGTTGTATCTTTAAATCGTCAGAGCGTTGGGTTGTTTTGAGCTGCAGTAGCGTGGCAGATGTCTAGCAAACCCGATTAGCATGCGAGCTGAAAGCTCAAATTTCTCTGTTGAACGGGCTTTTATGACTGCCGATTGTCAGCATTGACACTCCTTGGCTTTCTACACTTGCTGCATGTAAACTGTGTCGCAGGTAACCAGAGCTACGAGACCTTCACAGCCAGGGAGACGCACAGCTTGTGTCTCCCTGGTGACCATTGTTTGTATGGGTCTTTCTCTCTCGCTCGCTCGCTCTTTTAGTCGCCCATAAGACACACCTCAACCCATCTTTCCTCCATGAGCACATGTTTGTCCCTCTGTGTGTGACTAGGAAGTGAACTATGTGGGTACTATATTTAGAGCGAGCCTATTTGTGTACGTTTGTACTCTATTCAAAAAAAATCAGGACAGATGAATTTGTTGTTGGGAACGCCACACTGATTCAGCCTGTATGCTGTCATAACTAATAACAGACCACCAGAACCAGACATATGCACTCGAATGGGCTTTAAGGCTAAGAAGCTGCTGACTGTGTGTGTGTGTGTGTGTGTGTGTGTGTGTGTGTGTGTGTGTGTGTGTGTGTGTGTGTGTGTGTGTGTGTGT
>JAOWBL010000003.1:8906562-8922241 GCA_028564865.1 Zenarchopterus dispar | reverse complement strand
GTGTGTGTGTGTGTGTGTGTGTGTGTGTGTGTGTGTGTGTGTGTGTGTGTGTGTGTGTGTGTGTGTGTGTGTACACTGCAGTAAGCTATCACTGGAGTTTTTTTCCCTGAGTCATTGTCAAGTGTCTGTGCTTCCTGAAAGTACAGAAGTGCAGTAATACCACAACAATCACTTCAGCTTAAACTTGCTACTCAAATGTCACACTGGCTTTTTTTTTTTTTTTTCCAATACTTCATCTTTTTATGAGCTCAGTAATCATCAGAAAGAGTAATGACAAATGATTTGTTGGAAATATTTGGGACCCACCAACAAATAAAACAATTTAAATCCTTCTTTCTCTTTCAGATACTACGATCAACTGTCTGCTGTAGAGGCAAAGTTTCCCTTCTCTGAAAATCAGGTAATTGATTAGGCAGCACATATGACTGTGAATTAGCGTTGGTTGATTAACAGAAGATCTTGAACACAAAGTGTCTCTGTTTCTGCAGCTCTGCTTAACTTTCACATGGAAGGATGCCTTTGACAAAGGATCGCTGTTCGGTGGCTCGGTCAAACTCTGTGAGTGCAGTTTCATCTCAACAATATTTATATGTCTGCAAGAAAACATACACATGAAAATGTATGATAACGCAGCTAGTTGCAGGAAGACACTGCTAGAGTTATAGTAAATTTGCCCACTGGAAACACATTTGTCTTTCAGTCTTGTAATCTTCTCTCTGTTTGTGTACTTATCTGCTTTTTGTTGCTTATGCAGGGATCTGAACACAGTCCGTGACAAACAGAAGTTTTTGAAACTAATTATGTCCTCATTTCACTTGTTGTCTAGAAACATACCTGGCAAGATGTCTCATATAGTTAAAGACAAATTGAGATTTATTTGTCTTAATTTTTGACTGTGTTCTGAGTACTTTAATGATGGGAACCAACATGTGTAAGAACACTTAAAAATTCAAGTCAGCTATAAAAATATGTACCATTTGGAAATACTTGCTGTTTTTTTCTTAATGTTCTTCATTGAAGTCTCAGCTTTGGTAGTTCTCATTTCATCAACCAACTGAATCTGTTGACATGTTTGAGCTGCAGAAAGTCACAACTGTGGGATTTTTTTTTTTTCCTCCACATTTTCCAATGACATTTAGAGGAAAATGTCATTGGATTGCGAGACTGAAATGGGCCGTCTTTTACTCACTCGTGTCTGTGTTGCAGCTTTGGCCAGTCTGGGCTACGAGAAGACGTGTGTGTTGTTCAACTGTGCAGCTCTGGCCAGTCAGATCGCTGCAGAGCAGAACGTGGACAACGATGAGTGTCTGAAGGCTGCTGCCAAATACTATCAGGTGGGTCTTTTACCACACACTGTAATATTCAAAAACTCAGTTTGTCTTTTTCCAATAAATATGTATACATACATATGTTCTTTATACACAGAGAAGAAGAAGAATCTAGACTAAAGAGAGAGACTAGATCATGTCTATAATTCTCTTGGTGTTTTGGTTCTTTAATTGAAGGAGTCTAGAAAAGTGCTAAAATCTTTGTAAATCTTATTCAAGTTACCAGTTGTATTGCTTTTCAGATATATTCAGATAAACTGAGTGAGAGGTTCAAAGTGTGAATGTGGATCTGCTGCCTTTAAACGGCCCTCAGAAGTGTTTATTAGTCATTTGGCTGAGACATTTGTACATATAAGCACTTTTATGATCAATAATTATAGAACTCATTTACATTATCCTTTTTAAGGTTTTTGCCCGTATCAGTGTTATGGCTGATATCGAAGAGCTGGTTGTACAGCAGCCCCAAGACTACTTAAATGTATCTACTTGGGAAAAAAAAACATATTTCATAATTGCCTTTGAATTCAGCTATTAATAATTGATTTAAATTCATTACTATTGTAGGGGTTTAGCAGAAACTTGATGAAAAAATTGACCTTCGGGGTGCTTTTAAAAAAAAAGACTGTCTTCATTAGGCAGAAATGTGTTTTTTGGTTCTTTCATCTTCATTCATTTTTCTTTTCTTGGAAACATTTTTGTTTCAAATCCATCATTTAACCACAAAACTGTTGTAGGAAATAGCTTCATTTGCTGTTTAGTAGGCAAGTGCCATCATGGAGCAGGCAGCAAAATTAAGACATGTTATATTCCTTTTATGTCTTTGCATCACTATATAGTAGTATTTTTTAAGTACATTATTATCGTTGCTTGATCTCATTGGTCAGATAAAACGAGATGATGGTCTGGATTTGGCCCGCATGCCTTGAGTTTGATGTGTCCACTATAGATCTTTAAAACCATATTGAATCTAATTTTTGTTAATCAGATCCTAAACACATCTGAAAATGGTTTAAATGTGGTAGTTTGGTCTCTCTCTCTCTATAAGGTCTGGTCATTCAAGAAAGATTTTGTGTTTTGGATCAGTTGCAATGCACTGCTCAACAAACGACATCAAAGGCAGAGCGGTGAAAGAAATTGAACAAAATACATTGTCCCTAACGACAACAGTGTTAATTGTCGAGATGAGACTTTTGCACTGATGCTGACCCTCTTTTTGTTTGTGAATGACCCTGAAGCAGAATGAGAGGACATTTTTATTGCAGCTCTGTTTCGCATTGGCAGATAGTAACAAACAGGAGACGAGCTCTGTGTGTAATAACGAGTCAGCATGGTGGCATCGCCGTCGTTCAGATGATGCTGTGATGCTGGCATGCTGTGTGAATTTGTATAGGAAGGTGGCGCTCTGCTCAAACTGTGTTAATTAACAAAAGGAGAACACTAGAGGTTGAACAAGGACGACTTTTTTACTTATTTATTTTATTTTATTTATTTATTTTTTTGTAGGGGTATGGCACAACCTCTGATGATAAAGGTTATTGATGCTATGTTATTACCACAACAGTCCATAGTGATTGGTTGATGTCAGTCACTATTCTCTGTCAGTCCCGTTCAGGTCACACGTTTTAACGGCGCTGTGATTTCCTGGGACTCTGCACCTCTTTCGTTTGAACTACTGACACGACTTTTTGAGTACAGGAAAAATCAATGTAAGTGAGTTTCAGCCTTGGCTGAAGTGTCTGATCTCCGTGTCCTCCAGCTGGCCAGTGGAGCGTTCAGTCACATTAAGGACACAGTGCTCTCTGCGCTGAACAGGGAGCCCACCATGGACATCTGCCCAGAGACCGTGGGCACGTTGAGCCTCATCATGCTGGCCCAGGCCCAGGAGGTCTTCTTCCTCAAAGCCACCTCAGGTACTAAAGACCTGGCAGTGCAAAAATTCATCATATCATGACTACTTACTACGCTGACTCTTACTGCAGGTGTGATTTGATCAGTAGCACATTTAAAAAGACTCCAGTGACAAAAGTCTCGTTTTTTTTTTTTTTTTATATATATATATATACATATATATATATATATATACGTATATATATATATATACACGTATATATATACATACATACACACACATAACAATTACAAACATTGTCAATATACGACACAACTACAATCAGCAATAAAACATCAGTAAATTAAAGACGGTTATTAGTTAGATGAGCTGTTTTTGCACAGTAAAAAAACACTAATCTGCTAAACTAGAACCAAAAGTTGGAGCTTACTTTTCTTTAGTAAAAGTATTACACATGCACCGCTACTTAGTCTTTTGCTTATTTAAGGAGTTCTGTGTCACTAATGTAAGGAGGTTTTGTACTTTAAATAAGTAGCATATCTAATTAGTCAACTATGCTTTTTTTCCTCTCTTTTTATTTCTCCTTTAGTCTGAACATTAATTTCCAGTGATGACAGGAGCCGTTTAGATGCAGGCTGCACACCGCTACTGCCCCAGTTCTGTCTGCAGAGTTGCTTGTTAGACTAAAAAAAAAACACACTTTTGTAGATTACTTCATTAAATAAGCCCTCTAAAAAATTAGCATCATAGTTTGCTGATTTGAGCTTTTGTTTTAGATTAGTTTTTTGAACTTTGTACGATGTGAGGACAACTTAATTTTAGTGATATTTTGGTCAAATATGGTTTTTATGGTCATAATGATCAGATATAGATCAGTTTGCTAAGTTTGTCTCGAGTGTGTGTTGACAACTCTTTTCTTACTCCTTGATTGTAAAAGTATCTCGTTCACCCAACAGACAAAATGAAAGATGCTGTCATTGCAAAGCTGGCCAATCAGGCGGCAGATTTCTACGGCGACACCTTCAAGCAGTGCCAGTACAAAGACAATCTCCCCAAGGTAAGTTCAGAGGACAGACACGAGTTAACGCACCAAGAACAAGCAGATTGACAGCAGGTGGTGTGTGTGTGGATTATGATGAGGACACACTGAATTTGGACTCTTGTCTTGTGTGGAGCATGTTTGATGTGTCTGATTATTTGGATTGGTTTTCTCCATTTGGGCCAAATCGTGGGACTGTTTGCAACCTCTCTGTTCCTATTGGTCGGTTTCAGCCTGTTTTCACTTTGGTTGGTTGGTTGGTTCTTACTAAAACCCAGTTTGAGCCGTTTTCTTCCTGGCTGTTTTCATCTGTTCATGGGGCAGCTGATGAACTTCCTAATGCTTTCAAGTTCACAAACACACACACCAAGAAAGGTTTTTTGCTCCCAGTTTTTACTGCAAGGTCGCACACATTTAAAATTTAGTGAAAAGCAGCTCTTACAGTTAACAAGTAGCTCTAACAAGCTGTTTTATCACGTGGGGAATTACTCATTATATGTAGCAATCAGGTGACATTTTTCATAATACTATTTGATGTTAAAGTACAGAAATTTTAAAAATCATGAATTAAACTGGAAACATGATATTGTGGACCACTCACTACTGTTTTAAAACCTACTATTAACTTGGTAAAAGCTGTTATTATATGCATCTGTTTAGTAAAATCTATTTTGGCCATTGATGTTAGAGCTGAAATAACAGATCACCAGAAAATAACTGATGGTTAAACATGCCAGAAATTTCTCACTTTCAAAGTAAAATTATTTTTGGCTATGTAGAATTTTTTTTCTCTCTTCTTTGTGTGATTATCAGCTTTATGATTAATTGGGAAATTAAAAAAAAAAACATTGACAGTGGGTAATTAGTAATGGCAACTTTAACACGGTTATAAATAAGTCAAATGTACATTAACAAATAATCTTTAGGTAGATTTAATGTGTTGCATCACACCTACAGTCGTCAGAGATTTGAGTGTGAAGTTGTGTTCCTCAATATTTTCTTAAATCTATACCTGGAAGGAAGCAGTTACTGATTCTGCACAAAAAAAAGAGATAAATAAAAGTATCAGGGTCTGCGAGTAATTACACCAAAGCACCGTCTGATACCAAGTCAAAGCCAGGAGGGGAAATGATGCAATACTGTCTTGAAATGTCCTGCTTTGAGTCAGCAGGTGGTTGGTGAGTTGCTGTCCAGCGTTACGACTATGTCAGCAACTGGTATCAAATCAGAACTTGCTACTGGCCGATACCCAAGGCCCAAGTACCAGAGTTGGTACCAGAAAAGGGAAGAAAATATTGCATCGAAACATCTCTACTGGAAACCAGTGTTTGTTTTATGCCTCGAGTCAAACACACACACACATTTGTGGGATGTTTCTTTGAGGTGTAGCAGCTTCTTGCTGTAAGGTTAAACACTCATGGCTTCTTCTGTTTTTCTCTCCCGTTGTCCTCCTTTCTTCCTGCATCCTTCATGGTGGTGATGTTGGTGGCACTGGTTGTCTGTGTGTGCGCGTTTGTGTGCTTGCACACTCGACTGCTTGTGCCTGTTTGCGATTGGCTTTTGTGATGTCATTTGTGATTTGACCTCTGGTGTGCGCCTCCCTTCTTTTGGTTTGCCTTGCCGTCCTGCGTGTGTGCGTGCATATACGTGTTTGTGTGCCTGCGTGTCGCTCCGTGGTTGCCTATCCCTGGTCAGTATTTTTATTTTCAGGAAGTGTTGCCGGTCCTAGCGGCAAAGCACTGCATCATGCAAGCCAACGCCGAGCTGCACCAGAGCATCCTCGCCAAGCAGAAGAAGCGCTTTGGAGAGGAGATTGCACGTCTGCAGGTACGCAGATATCAAATGGCTTTGTGTTGCTCCATGATGTCGGCGCAATCAAATAACGTCCACACTCGTATACAGTTCACCATAAAAAGAAAGAAAAAAAACAAACATTTCATGCATTTCATTAACAAATCGACGTTTTAAATACTCCAGCATGCAGCGGAGCTGGTGAAGACGGTGGCGTCTCGTTACGACGAGTACGTAAGTGTGAAGGACCTGACGGACAAGATCAACAGAGCCCTCACCGCAGCCAAAAAGGATAATGACTTTATCTACCACGACCGCGTGCCTGAGATCAAGGACTTGGAGCAAATTGGCAAAGCGGCGCTTGTCAAACCCACTGCCATCACACCTCCGCTCAGCCAGAAATTCACAGGTACTGAACTGCCTCCTCGGTCTTTCAGGTTTTTCAGATTTAAATGGGACATTAAAATAAGTTGCACAACACACAGAACCGAGCCAGTTAAAAGAAAAGTTTATCTGTATTAAATCAGAAGATTTGCTCCAGTTTCTTCCCGCGACAACTTGTAAACTGGATGCAACTTATTTGACTTGTTGATGTTCAGAAAATTAATCTTTAATCATTTTTGATGAGGCTTTACTTGTGGTTGTCATTTATAGACACAGATTGTTTTTTTGTGTGTTGTCTGTTCATTTCTCTTGAATATCTGATTTTTTTTTTTTTTTTTAAATTTATTTTTAACGTGGACTAATCAGCATGTTCTGATTTGGGCGAGAATTTCATTAGATCTAGTGCAAATTTTTACTTAAAGATAAAGTGGTCACAATTTGACAGGATCCTTGTGATGTCGCAGAACATGTTTTTGTCAGTAACTTAAGACTTCGTTGCCTATTTACGTGCACATTTTCATGTTTATTCAAATCAAATGATGAGCGGATAGCAGAGACGTGCGGGTGTTTTTAAAAACCGCAGTCCTTGGAAGTGATAGCCACTTTATTTAGTCCCTTACTATTTTATGACGCATATGTTATTAATAATTTAGTAAATTGTTTGCGTTGCCCTTTTCTCTTCAGATTTGTTTGAGAAGATGGTTCCTATGGCTGTGCAGCAGTCCATGAGCGTTTACAACCAGAGGAAGGCCGAGACTGTAAACAGACTGGTGGGAACTATGAGAGAGGCAACCAATCTCTGCAACGGGTACGCTCAACTGTGTCTCTGTGACGTGCTCCATTTGCACTTGTGCATGCCATTGTTTACTCTGAGTGCGTTTGTGAGCGCATAAAAAATTTATGGCATAATAGGGCACCAAGTGGCATTAAAATGTCTATAAGAGCACTCATCCTTTCAGTGTTGTGTTGTGAGTGCCAGCCAATAATACTTATAAGTGCTGAACAATTTTCAGCATCCCATCTAACAAGAAGATGGGCTTGATGTTATTAGATTCAATTCATAACACTGAAATGGTTACACAAATGTCTTTTTAAATGCCTCTTTGTTAGTAAAGTGAAATTTTTTTCACGTTCCTCAGATTTTACTGTGTACTGCTGATGTATTACTTTACGGAAGCAGATAGGTTTTTTTTCTCCTGAATTTAACTAATAGTGTATGTGTTTTGTCTCTATTCATTTTTATATTTGCTGTTATGTTTTTATGATCATTTAAGAAGTTATAAAATGCCGTTATGTTTCCACTTTCACCTCCTTGTCAGCTGCCACCCCGTTGGTTTTTTTTTTTTTGCCGTTCACAGAAGAGACACTGAAAAATTTGAAGTGTACATGAATATCCATTTTAGTAAGGTTTTTATTATGGGTGCTTTCTTCAAAAACAAGTTCCTTAAAGGATCCAGAGAGGCACTAAATGTTGTTTTAAAAAACAAAAATAACTGTAACGCTGATACACCAGTTCCATCTAATCATTTATTGAAATGGAGAAAGGAAACAAAAACTTGTCACTTTGTTTGGGGCGGTTTGAGGCTCAAAATTTCTTCTTAATGAACCATTTCGATGTCCATGTTTCTCTGACATCGTATAGCCAGATTAGACTAATATTATTCATGACATTCATAAGGAACTATGTCGACTTTTTTGGGTGGAGACAAAGAAAAAATAAAGGTAACTCTTCCTTTTAAAGCCACTCTATGCAGCAATACCCTGACTGATCATATGGGGGCAGCATATCACAACAAAGTTTGAGTGTCAGTTTCTGGAGTAAGACACTAACTGCCCCTTCAAAGTGACATTACAAGACGTACCAAAGCATCCCCACTCATCAAGCACAGAATGATGAATGACTCTTTAGTGAACACACCAGATCTTTGAGCAGCCATGTTTTCAGATGTGTTACAGCTACTTAGAGTGGCATTGAAGAGAGGAAGGGTGATATAACAGACATTACTATTTTGGATAGTAAAAAATAAACCATGAAAAATGTAATTACAAAAAAAGGTGGGGTTTTTTAAGAGGCTGTTCCCGGTAGATGTTTCAAAAAGCTGATGATGTGAAACTTTTTCAGGGTGTTGGCATCCTTAAACCTTCCCGCTGCTCTGGAGGACCTGTCAGGAGACTCTATCCCACAATCCATTGCTGAGAAGGCCAGATCCATTGTGGAGAAGGGAGGACTTCAGAGCATCGAGCAGCTAATCAGAGATCTGCCGGAGCTGCTGACCCGCAACAGAGAGATCCTGGACGAGGTCGGGCATACAGGCGCACACAAACGCACCGCAGCCTTTCACATTTCTGCTTACTGTTGTTTTAAAAAAGTAAAGACGGCACTTTTAAAAGTACGAGCTCCAAACAGCATGCTAGTCATATGGCTTTGCTTTCTTGACAAAGCAGCATATGAAACTAATCTTGTTTAATAGCTGACTTGGACTTCATTAATGCTGACGTTTTCCATCAGCTCTACCAGAAGAGGACGTTAATTCTTAAAAACTCAAAATGATTCCTAATGGCAGAAATCCCAGATCAGGATCATTACACAAATCGAATCTACTGATCTTTGGGCCAACGACTGTTAGTCCAACATCTTCAGCCAAACCACTTTTTAAAACATCTAACCGACAAGCAAGCAAACAGACGGGAGGAAAAAACATCAAAACACAATCTGTTTCTAAGTTTGTTGGCACAGCTGAAAAGTCCAAACTTAAATGGCCCATTTATTTATTTATTCATTTATTTTCAAGAAAGGGGGGCGGGGGGAGTAGTAATTTGTGCTGTTAAGAGACAAAGAGCCAAACTAAAAATAAAAATTATAACTCTATAAGCCAGAAAACTCTTATTTACTCTAGTGTTCATAATTCATAAAAAAAGGCTGTGCTGAATGAATCGATTAGATCATAGAAAGCAAACTATCAAAGAAAATGTGCAGGAAATTAAGTTTTCTTTCAAGAACAGCCTGTACTCGCTGCATCCGGTTTATTAAATGTAATAAACATTTATTAGCTTGTAAAGATATCCACATCCAGAGCTGCAGGTGTTTCAAGGTGTTTGCTTTTAGGGGGTTGGGGGTGGAAGTCTAGTGGTTACAGAGGTGAGTTTGGGTTAGGGTTAGGACCCAGGTTCAGTCCCCCAGGTTAACAGAGATGAGCCACTGTGGGCCCCTGAGCAAGGCCCTTCACACCCTACTGCTCCTAGTCTAACTCGTGATGGTTAAAACCAGAGGACAAGTTTCAGTGTTTTTGTAAGATATGTACTGACAAAAATAAAGATTATCTTCTCTATCTTTTCTCCACCAGTCTCTGAAGATGCTGGACGACGAGGAGACGACAGACAACGAGCTGAGGACCAAGTTCAACCAGCGCTGGAACAGAACCCCCTCTGGAGACCTCTACAAGCCTCTTCGTGCAGGTACACCCCAACGACCCGTCACGTCTTTTTTTTTCGATTCTCTCCAAACACTTGACATGGTCTTCTACTGCCCGATCTTCATCCCTCAGAGGGCGGCAACTTCCGCAGCGTCTTGGACAAGGCAGTGCAAGCTGACCAGGTAGTGAAGGACCGCTACAACACCCACTGTGACATGATCGCCCTGCTGTGTAAACCCGAGAACGAGCTCAACGCTGCCATCCCATCAGCCAACCCGACCAAGACCCTGCAGGGCAGCGAGGTCTGTCTGGCATCTCTACTGTGTCTGTGGGGCTTTACTGTTAGATTTTGAGCTAGCAGGTATTTTGTGTGTCACATAAATATCGAGTACATTGTGTGCTTTTACGGCTCTTTTCCCTCCTCCTTGCAGTAGCCCCATTTTTCATTTTGTTTGCTGATTTTGCATTTGTGCAACTTAAACAACTAGGCAAGCAAAACTGGAAAAGAGCGGAGAGCAAGCCCACGCCTCTCCAGCTACTATTTATTCATTCTTAAGTGGAAAAGCAAAAAGGAGCCGATGCTCTTTCGACTGACGTCATAATGATGAGGTTGAGAAGATGGATGTTTTTTGTTTGTTTTTTGTTTGCCAAGTTGTCCCTCTTCCTCCTCAGGTCGTGAATGTCCTGCGCTCCCAACTGGCCCAGCTGGAGGAGGTGAAGAAGGAGAGGGAGACCCTGGAGGGAGAAATCAAAGCCGTGACATTTGACATGTCCACCACCTTCCTGACGGCACTCGCCCAGGACGGAGCCATCAACGAGGAGCAGCTGTCACTCTCCCAGCTCGACCAGTTGTACGGCACCTACAACCAGAGGGTGCAGGCCAGCATCCGAAGGCAGGAGGAGCTGCTGGGACAAGTTCAGGTACACAAGCAGCAACGTGCGCTCTAATAAAGTCATGTGTCTGCAGTATTCTGCTCTATTACATTGAACAAAAAGCACATGCAAGCAGTTCAGACGGTGAATACAGCAGGTGCAGGTGGTGTTCAAACTCACGTTAAAACCCACTTCGTCACATGATGTGTGCACAAATGATTTACAGCGTGCTAAAGCGACTTCACTGCTGCAGTCTGATCATCTCTGTCCACAACCCGTGTCATGTTTTTTGTTTTTTGTTTTTGTTTTCCAGACCTCCCATCAGGAGTTCAGCAGCCTGAAGCAGTCCAACACGGAGAGCAACCAGAGGGAGGAAGTCCTAAAGAAGCTGGCTTCGGCTCATGACAGCTATGTTGAGATCAGCAACAACCTGCGCGAAGGCACCAAGGTACTCGCTCCGCAAAAAGTCAACACACACCAGCAGTAGTAACGCATGTCTTGTCAGATACTCCACCCTTTTTTCCCCAAATTGTTCTGTTAACCAGGTTGTTTATTTTTTCCTCTTTTTTTTTTCTTAAACTTTCAGTTTTACAACGACTTGACGGAAATCCTGCTCAAGTTCCAGAACAAATGCAGCGACATCGTTTTTGCTCGCAAGACGGAGCGGGATGAGCTGCTCAAGTACGTGATAAATGCACTGTTAATGATTTGATTGGTTTCTGCAGCGCTGGTTTTTGATTTTCAAACTGAAGGCACGCTTTCTTAACATCATGTTTAAGATAGAATAATTGGCTGTAGTCTCGGTTTGTGGTCATAATATGAATATTATAAAGTCAGTATGGAGGAAGCTTTGCAGCACCGAGCACGTTGTGATGTTCTTCGCCTTCATTCAGGGAGCTGCAGCAGAGCATCGCTCGAGAGCCCAGCGCTCCATCCTTCAACGTCCCGGCCTATCAGAGCACTTCCACTGCCCCAGCCCCCGGTCCAACCCCTGCACCCAGAACTGTCTTCGTAAGCAGCCACAAAGCCAAAATCTCAGCAACAGTGATTAATCTTTATAAAAGTATGCTTATTCTTTTCTGGTCTTTCTGTTCGGTCTCGCTCTGCCCTCCAGGTCCAGCAGCCTCAACAAGCCCAGCAACAGCCCCAGTCAAAGCCTCAGCCCCCCTCCAGGCCGCCTCCTCCGAACTTCGCCCCTCAGGCAGCCTCTACAACCCCCACCAACCCTACACCTACTGGCCCTCCCACCAATAACCCCCCACCTGTGGCACCAGCCTCACAGGCACAGGGACCACCTTACCCCACCTACCAAGGATACCCAGGGTGAGTTTTCCTCCTCAACTGGCAAAATCCTGAACACAGATTTAACGAGTTTTCTCTCTTTCTAAATAAGCTGCACAGCTCTGTGTTCTCAATCCTTTTTCTGTGGAAAGTAACATCAAGGTGTAAAATAAACTAGACTAAAAAGAGACTGCACTGCAACCAAAATACTGAAATGACCTTAGGTGAATGTTTTTAAAAGTAAAGCCTTGTGGGATGCAGTAAGTTATCACTTTGGCCCCACCTTCAACCCTGTCAGAGTCAGTGATGCTGCTGTGATTCGTTCTGCACGTGACTTCACACCACAGCGAGGCTTTTTTCTGAGCAATTTATCTTCCCGAGTCCTAATAATTTGAGGAGAAACCCACATTTCCACGTCCTCTAATGAACATGACGCTCAACCTTGACTTCCCAAACTAACTGTTCATTTTATTGCTTTTTATTCTCGGGTGTTTTGAAAAGTGACCAGATTCTCGTCTGCCCTGCATCTTAATACAGTTTCCATCAGAAACAGCTGCGACAGACTAACAAGGAAACTTGTTTTTTCTCTTTGAGAGAAACATTAGCACGTTTGATGGTAGGAAGCCACTGTCTGAGTCACCTTTCCTTTCTTTGTAACATTTTCAGCGGTGAAAGACTTGGATTTTCTTGGACATATGATGTTTTACATCTGCTGCGTCTGTTGTCCATGCAGGTTCTACCAGATGCCTATGGGCTACAACCCGTATGCGTACGGCCAGTACAACGTACCCTACATGCCTTACCAAGCACCCCCAGGACAGGGAGGATACCCTGGAGCCCCTCCATCAGGACAGCCGTACCCTGGATACCCCCAGCAGCCCCCTCAGCAGCAGCCTTACTACCCTCAACAATAACTCTCCTCTTCATCCCTTCATTTCTCTTCTCACATGTTTAACACCAAATAAAATATGTCCCCAGCAATAACACTTAATCTCCATCAGCCTCTCCTCATCTTACCCTTCGTTTTCTCAAACTAACAGCAGCTACAGGACAGGGGACCTCCAAGCTGCTTTGCACTTTTTTTCCCTGAATGTTTATCCCATCATTCAGAAATCTCTCTTTTTTTTTTCCATCTGTCACTCCATCTCCTCCATACAGCCTCTTCTCCTCAACTATCTTTCATTTGTACACTAACCCTCTCTCTCCCTCCTTCCCTCCCTCCCCCCCGTGCCTGTGAGGTTGTTTATCTTCTAACGGTTTTGTTGATTGGTTTATTTAAACCCCTAACCTGTTTCTGGTGATAACTGACTCTGACTGAGCTGGACTGTTGTAAAACACTCGCAGACAAATAGCAGAATGGCTCTTCGCTTCCTGGTTTTGGATTGTGATTGTTGGATGGGTTGGTGGGCAGGTGTGATTAGTCCCCCCCTTCTCACCAACTTAACTCAATCCTCACTGCTTCTGTATCAACTATAATCCTATTTTTGTAATGAACACTGATGCCTCGTTATGTATAAAAATGA
The DNA here is from genome assembly GCA_028564865.1 of Zenarchopterus dispar. Lineage (NCBI taxonomy): Eukaryota > Metazoa > Chordata > Actinopteri > Beloniformes > Zenarchopteridae > Zenarchopterus > Zenarchopterus dispar. Next base: position 8,908,760 of record JAOWBL010000003.1, on the reverse strand, counting down.
ATGGCCTGTAGGTTTTCTACTGACTGTTGAGAGTTCTGTTTTCTTGTTTGCTTTTTTTTTTTTTTCTCTTTCTCGCTCTTTCACCAAGGGGAACGTGGGTTTTATTTCTGCGATACAATCAGAGGCTGTACAAGTGGGATAAATAGTTCTATTATATAAATATATGTATAAATAAGACTCTGTATGTGGTTAACCTAGACACTTTGTGTGCCGTTCTCTCATGCTCTTTGTTATTTTTATTCTTCAGCTCTAATGTGATTAAAAACTGCCAGCCAGAGTTGGTCTGCTCTTTAACGTTTCATGTTTTTGTTGGGGGGGTAGAGGTGGGGGTGCTGTGCGTGGGTGACTCGGCCAGAAGGGGGCAGTCGTGTTCACACAGAGAGTGCCACTTCACCTGCCATTGTTGCCTCTGTCAGCCAATCAGAGAGAGTTTGGGCCCATCCAACTAATCGGATGCCTTTTGACCCCCCCACCTCCCCCAGTATTGGGGGGCATAGCCCATTTAGATGACATCCAAATTACGTTCCGGTGAGGTCGCGATCTTATCCAATCAAATGTTGCCTGCAGGTGATTTCTCCACAGACAGATTTCATCTCTAGATATTTATTCAGTGTCGGGAGACGCTAATGATTTCGCATATCTCCTCCCCGTGCGTGTGCGCGCGTGTGGCAGGGAGGCAGATGGCAGCGCAGTGTGACGTCTGGAAGGATTCATGGAGATGTTGGCAGAGAGCTGCAGGTCTCCTGCCTGCATCCATCACCACCTCTCCCCATCTTTCCCTCTAGTTTCTCCATCTTTCACCTCAGTTGTTCCGCCGCATCTCGCTCCTCACCATCCATCGCCGCGCGCTCTTAATCCCCTTTCCTTCTGTGCACCCGCCTTTTAACAAAAAAAAAATATATATATATATATATTTATCTTCAGCTGCTCCCGCGGCTCATCTGTTTTTGCTTACCACTCATCTGTCCTCGCGTGTCCAAAAGCTGCAAAAGCTTGGCGGCGGATTTACCCACGCCGGTCAGCGCCCGTTCTTGGCTCGTAAACGTCTCACAACATTACGTCAGTCTCCGGCGTGCGCGTCGCGTGCGCGCCCGAGAGCGAAACTCTCACAGATACACCACTTTTAATCAGATCTAACAGCTCGCATCTCCCATTGGAAGTGAGACGACGCGCGCGCAGGCGCACGCGCACGCGCTTCTCTCCGCGTTTCTATACTGCATGCCGCCGCTGCCAAAGCCAATTGTAGCTGTGGACGTGTTTATCAGAGGTGTCCGCGCATCTCGGGCGTTTAATTTTAACAAGACGGTCTCCGTCGGAGGAGTGTCATATTTTAATTGGCCTGAACGAGAATAAAGGCAGCGAGCGGCGCGCTGCGGTGACAGGTATTAATTACCTTCCGCCTAATGGCTCCCAAACTCAGCACCGAGCCGCGCCGGTGCCCGCGCTGCTCTCACTCCCCCGCTCCTTTGTCTCAACGCTTTTTCTCTCCTCCTCTGCATGTGCGCGCGTCCCTAATAGAGCTGAATCAAGGCTTTTCTCTTGGCTGTGATGTTGATAATTACATAGAGGTGCCCTATAATGAAAACATACTCGGTTAAGGCGCTGTTCATCATTTATGCAGAAGCTTGATTCATTTTTTTTTTTAAAGGCAGGTATCAGGTCTTAAACTAGCACCTGAAGACTGAGTGTCAAAATAAAACAATTCATTGAAATATCCTTCCAGCCTTTTTTAGGAGAAAGCTAAAATTAGTAAGTGATGGTTACAAAATGTGGGTGGATCTAAGTTAACAGTTAACATCTTCTATGTGTGAGAATAATGTGAACCAAGAAAAAGGAAAACAGCAATTTATAGCTGATTAAATGTGGTCCTAACAGATGACTGAAACAAGACTTTAGTGTTTAAAATACACCTCTGAGTGGTAAAGAGGAGTTAAAAAGAAGAAAGATGAAACGTGTAAACACTAAAGTAAAAATGAGAGTAGATGTGGTGGGGAAGTTATTAGAGCTAAAAGGGATGAATTTGATTCAAATAGAGAAGATGTCCACTGATTATTAAACATAAATGACAGGCGAGTCCACGTTTAATCTGTGTTTTAGTCTAACTTGTTATAGTCAGGATAAACACATATATATATATATATATATATGTATATATATATATATATATATATATATATATATATATATATATATATATA
>JAOWBL010000003.1:8886168-8899772 GCA_028564865.1 Zenarchopterus dispar | reverse complement strand
TTTTTTTGTTCGAGTGTGTGTGTCTGCTCTGGTGAAACCGAAGAACAAGTAGCCGAGATGATTTGGATTCAGGAGGGCTCTGCTGTAAGTGCACGAGAGCGATAAAATGATACCAGCCTCCAAGGTCCGGTCCTTTGAAGCATATGATGGAATCTGGGCCGTTTGTCAAGTACAGGCACACACATACACGATGAGCATAATACAACAAATAAACGAACTCTACCTTTGACAACATTTAACCCGACTACATCAGAGACCTCAGCCTACGTCCAGACTGGACTGATAACTTCCTCTCCACTGATGTGTCAATAATTCAGCAGTTTTGATGGATAAACCACACCTGGAGTAAATGCATCAGGAAATTTAAAAAAAAAAACAACTTTAAGTGTAGATTCACTTGCAGCATGTTTGATAAATCAACAAAGAACCGTTGTGTTCAGAGAGAACACAAATACATTTATTAACCAGGTACCGACTATGGACTCAAATCTGTCAACGGTGTAAATATGAAAAAAAGGCCCTGAAAAGGTTTTCTGAAATTCGGCTACGGGATCAAAGATTTCACAGTCCAGCATCTGGAAATTAGGAGTAGTAGTTAACTAAAAGCTGAAAGTGAGCTGGTAAACTGGCTCCATGTTTTATTTAAATCATCAGATGTGTAACTCTATGTCTGTTTTAACCGTGAGAAAAGGACCCAGTGAGGAAAAACGTCCACTTCGGATCCAACTAGTCATGTTGCAGATCAAGTAGATCTCTGAGGGATTGGGACTGATGCTCTTCTTTCATACTCAGACACAACTTTCTGAGGTATTCATGAAATATCTGCGACAAATAGACAACACAGTGTCTTTTTTAGCCAATGTCTCTGCAGTTCTGGTAATAGCGGCCAGTTTTATGGTGTAGTGAGTTTATTTATATATTTATTTATTTACTTTGTCTGGGTGACGAGACGCAAGAAAATTCCTGTCATCAAAGCAGCTCCAGGACCTGATCAGATATCAGACTGATATTACATCAGAACATTGTTTATTAATTATCACCTGCTGAGAAGTAACTGAATGCATTTACTCGGTTTCTGTGCATGTGTACATGTTTTAGTATTTTTTAAAAATAATTTTCAGAAAAGACGTATTTTACATTACTAAACTTATGACCATTAAGAAAAAAAGTGCATAATTAACCAGGTCAAAAGCCTTCATTAAGCCCTTTTGACCCGGTTAACCTTTAACTCCATCAGCTAAAATACATACAACACCTTCTTATAAGAACAAATAAAATAATAGCTACAGAGAAAACGGACGTGGTGGTGACGCTGCAGTCTGCTGCCGTTGAACAGACTACAACAAGTACGCAGCAATTTATTTCCAATTCATCAAGAAAATAAGGAAACTCTGACATAATAGAGTGTCTAATTATTCTCAGAAAATTGGCTCTATGGGTGCTGCTCTTGTCTTTGTAATTAAATGCTGTTTTTGATGGGACAACACTGCTCTGTGGCAGATTTTTAATTAATCACACAATCCAAAGGCCATATATGCAGAATATATAAACTATTGCATCAGTGGTACAGGCTTACGTATAACTTTGCGCTTCTAAGCAGCTTGCGTTGGGATTTTAAGGCGAGTGGTTACACTGGAAGAAAAAGACAAAAAAACAAAATGAAAGCCATGTTCGTCTTTTTCAGACGTGTTCGCATGTCTAAATGAAAGAGCTTCATGGTTTGGAATGATGCCAGCGTGTAGCAGATGAGAGGCTGTCAGATCTTATTCAGCTCTGCAGATCTGCTTTACTCATGCTGTCAGGGTGTAGCGCGCTGCTTAATGATGTGACAACGGTAACTTCCCTTTCTTGCAGGGCTTTTTTAAAATCCTCCAGCTGATTTTGCCACTTACGTAAGAATATACAAGTAAAATGTATTTAGGTGTCAAGAAAACGTAAATATGTATTACTGACGTAAAAGCAGCCTTTGTTAGTGCATGATTAGTGTGTATTACAGGGACTGCTTTATATTTGTAGCCTCGCATGGTGTTGGGTTCTTTCAATTTGTAACAAGTCGTCCTAGTTCTTGGAGGTAATATCCTCAAGTAGCAAAGTAAATATACTGGAGTGAAAAGCACAATTTCTCCTGAATTGAGGTACGTGTCAACCAACAAAAGAGCGACCTAATTTAGTGGTGGGAAGCGAGCACATTTGCTCTAATGATGTACCTTGGTATTTTTGAGATATTTCTTTCTTTAATTGGGTATTTCTATTTTGTGCTATTCTTTACTCCCACTGCACTGCTTTTCAGAGGAAAATGTCTATATTCCTTATTTGCTAGTTATTTTTAAGATGAAAGTTTTGTAATGTGAATATAGAGCTTTCAAAACAGCACATTGTTAAAGGAGGGTCCAACTGTTTTGGCTTCTGGCAAAATAAATAAATAAATAAACCCGTTTGGTCACAGTCAGCTTTCAGTTAGACGCTGTTAACATCTCCACCAAATGCTGTTTCTCTTAGATGATTGTTTTGTCATTGCAGCAAATGTTCAAACAAGACAATATGTCAAACACTGAAAAAAATAAATAAAATAAAATCCACTGACTGAAAACACATTTGTCTCAAAACTTTGTTTTTCTTCTTTATTCTCTCATTATCTCACAGCCACTTTGATTTATATGCTGTTCCTGCAAACAAATTCTGTATACTTCTTTTCCTAACAGGAACATGTTGTGCACATATTGATTAATTAGTATGTAATATAACGATGCAGCCAGACGCTGCTAGATACTGCATTTACAGTACCTAGCATTGTTTGTTTGTGGACCTTTTTCTGCCTTCAGCTCAACTGGACGGAGATCAAGCAACTGATTGGGAAGTATGCAGTATGGTAATGGTCATTATCCATCTGCACGTATCTGAGTCTATTTCATCAGCAGTCACACATGATCATACCATGATACTGCCTCCACCATGTTTCAAAGATGGCGTATTATGTTTTGAACCATACGCTGTTTCTTTCTCTTCTCTTCTCATTATCCTGATACAAGTTTATCTTGGTCTCACCTCTTCAAAGACTCTGATTCTACCACATGGGAAGTTTTCGTTCTTTCTTTTTTTTTTTTTAGATGTTTTCTGGTAAAGTCTAATCGGTCCTTCTTGTTTTTGATTTGTACTGTGTTGTGAACCGTCTGTGTGAAGAAATCTCCTGATTGTAGATGTTGACAATGATACTTTCTCTGGAGTATTTTAACTTCTAACTCTAACCCTGTGAAGGGGTTTTTCTTCACCAGCAAAAGGATTCTGTGATCATCCACTTCAGTTGTGTTTCGTGGGTTTCCAGGGCTTTTGATGTTGCTGAGCGCACCAGCGCTTCCTTTCTTTTTAAGAATGTACCAAAGGGTTGATTTGGCCACAAATGATGTTTTTGCTGTTTCCCTTATAGATTTGTATTATTTCTTTTAAATTAATGGTGGCCTCCTTTTACTTCACATTAGTACCTCTGGTCAAACTGCTCCCAAATGCCACTTCAACACCTGATCTCAACTCCAGACATTGAACCTGCTTTATTTGTATTTCAGTAATGAGGGTAAGGACTACACCTAAATGGTTAATATCTGTTTAGTTAGTTGTAACCAAAACGTAAAGGGTTGAGGCCGACCTGCAGTTTATGGACTGGCCACTGGAGACTTGCTTCAAAATTGAGCCACCACAACTTACTCCCATGTTTAAATATCCAACTTTGGACCAGAAATGAACACATTTACAGCCTTGTTCAAAAAAAAAAAAAAAGGTCTCCATTCCTAGGTTTCACTTCCATGACAATTGGATCTTTTTTTTAATCAGGGCAAATCTATATAAAGTAATACATTTATTTTTGATATGCGTCATAGTCGTTTGCCAGTGGGTAGTTAACATCCCTTCCTCATCCGTCATCATCATTTGCTAAGCTTATGGATTGCTGAAGGAGCTGGTAAACACGGCTAACTTTGACTGACAAAAGATGGGTGCGTCCAAATGGCTTCCACCCACTTGCAACATGGTGACGGGCAGTATGAGGAAAAAAATAGTTGAGTATCAAACTACCTTTGCACAAGTTGGTGAGCACTATGACCAACCACAGCAGCGAACAAGGTGACATAGAGTTACGAAAATAAACAAGTAAACCGGAGAGCATGATTTGTAGAAGAATAAATTCCACTTTTGCCTTAGCCTGTTGGTAAAACAGCAACTAGATCTACCTTACCTTCTCTCTTTTGTTAAAATTTTTAAAGAAAAAGTCTGAACCTTTAACTGTTGATGTCAAAACTGATTCAAAGCCACTGTTCCTCAGCTGCAACATCTCGGTACACTGTTTACATTGAGATGATGTCGCAGCTCTGTCGTCATCGTGTTAGCCCCGCCCAGAGACTCTCTTTACAAGGATAGACTCATTTGATTGACTCACCAAGATTTTTGGGCATAATTAATGAGCTCCAGTGCTTGGTAGCTAAATTTACCCAAAAAGCAATTTTAATTTAGCTAGCGGGACATCTAGATTTCCTATGTTTCATAAGGGCAACGTCATAAAACTTTATCACCTGGCTTAACGTTACATTTTGAATACGTGTATACTAACGTTCATTTACAGAAAAAAATCCGAATACGTCCTCCATCACTAAGGTATTTTGTTGGTCTGCACGACGAGATTTAGCTGAAATAAAGACAGATACACTCGTGGAGAGACACGGAGACAGATATGAGTGGGCCGCTGGTGGGGCTGCAGGCCCCTCGTGCATTCCTTGCTCGCGCCTGTGTATGTGTGTGTGTGTGTGTGTATATGTATGTGTGTAGGGCGGGGTGGGGGGGGCGCGTGGCTCGGGGTTCGGATCTGTCGTACGCACCTCCTCCTGCTCCTCCCCTCTGCTCCCCCTCTCTCGCTCAGACAGAGACGGGCAAAAAGGCGGAGGAGGAGCAACGGACCCCTCAGTCAACAGACACGGCGTGTACAGCAACGGTCCGTGGCTCCGTGGGGCTACACCGGCGGGAGCCCGCGGAAGGAGAAACGAACCACCCCAACGGTAAGATAACGGACGTTCGTTTTTGATTGACGGTTAATCCGCTGGCCGCCGTCGATGTCCCTCTCTGTTTTTTCGATGGTGTTTCGTCGTTGTAGCTTCGTTTTGATGGCACTTCAGCGGTGTCATCGCGCTGGTTTCAGTAGTTTACAGATTTGAACAGTTAGTTAAGAGTCTCCGGTGACACCGGTTAAATCAGATGTGATTTTTTTTAAATTTTTTATTTTGGCTAACTGCGCCCCGTAGATCAGCTGAACTTCCCTCTGCTCGCGTCGTTATCGGCACAGCTGATCGTTACTGCGATGAGGAGGTTGACGGATATCGAGCAGCGACTCTTCTTCCTCCTCCGTGTTTCTGTCAGCTGAGTTCACGGCGGTCCTCCTGCTGCGTGTCCTCCCCTCCACCTCCCTCGGTCCCCACCTGCCGCTGACAGCGCGGTGAAGTCCCGGAGCAGCAGGTCCACTCCCTCCTGGTCCCGTGTAAAAATAGCCCGGTGTGTCAGCTTAGATCGGGTCACCGTAATGCAACACACCCCCCACCCAAACACTCCGCATTCATCCTTCCGAGACCGGAGTCGCTCAGCGAAAGTGGATCAAACACCTGTCCGTCTGGCTTTTGTGGGTCAACGGGATGCAGCAAAGTTGAGCATGAAAAACTAGAGAAGCTCAGGGCCCCAAAGAGTGAAGGGCCCGTGGGTTTCTTTCAAAAAGAAAATATCATCTAAATCTCAGAAAAACACAAAGGCGGAGGAATGAAATAACTAAATGCCAACAAAGAGATGCAAAACGTTTGATAAAACGACCACAGCGTTACAAACTGAAAAAAAGGACTCAAAATAGAAAAAAAAAAACCCAGGCAAGATGACCACAGAGAGACATCTGTAGACATAAAAGAGCCACTGATCATATGTCCATGGTATGTTGTTCCTATATGTTTCCTTGGAAGGACAATTGGAGGATGGGGTGGTTATTACAAACCAGTGCAAATGGGTTTTTTAATTTTTTTTCCAGAATCTGTCCATAGCTGCAACACACTCAAGATAACACCTTTTTTTTTCTTAAGAAGTGAGCTGCTCGGTGTTGTAGAGTATTTTGTGTGTCTGTGTGTGAAGTGTCAGTGTTTCCCCCCCATCTCGGGGTTGAGTTCAGCTGCAGAGCAATGCAGCTGTCGAAACCACAAGTCACCTTGGTGATAAAACGTCTGCGGCTGCCCAGGTGCTCACGGCAGGACAGTATAACCTAAATCTCACATGTGCAGCCTACTTTCGGATGCGTCTTTGCTTGTCTGATAGTGGAGGGTGAAATAATGCTCGCCCTGCTGTGGTTTACTTCAGTGTGCTGCGGCAAGGAGATAAACTTGTCTAGCAAAGAGAGCATTGAGCAGAATATTTAAGAGCTGGGGACACCATAGCAGCATATACATCTTAACCAAAACTGCCGAAAGAAATGGAGGGGGAAAAGAGAAGGGAAAAACTCTTGTAATATCTGAGGTTATGCAAAAGAACCCCAATTAGAGGTTTAAGTGCCAGAGCCTGTAGGAATTATGAATAAACAAAGCGCTTAAGGGTTTGTTTTTGCCTCGGGATTCTCCGTTATTTTTCTAAATCAGAGCCTGATCTGTCATTTATGGTCTCCCGCTGAAGCACTTCCTAATTTGCTTCTTAGCTGAAAATCTCTTTTTTTTTTTTAGGTTCAGCAATTGCCCCTTAGAGACTAAACATAAACAGCAGTCTCTGCGTCCGGAGACGGTGTTAAGTCCTAATTTTTATATGTTTTCTTGAGGTTGAGGGCTGCAGATGAAAGAAGAAAGCAGAGCAGAATGTCCGTGCAGATGGCAAACTGTCCAGATAAATGTCTACATGTGCAGAGGGCAGAATGATAAACCTTAATGCCCATGCTGCACCTCTGCATTAAACAATACAATAATCACTGACAATTATAGACGTTGTGTTCAAAGGCAGATTTATCAGGGGTCTTAATTACAAGTAGGATCGTGCCAGGCTTAAGGACTTAACGCTGGCCATGTAAAGTAGCTTTTGGATATTTTCCCACTGGCCTGCCCGTGTGTCAGTGTGGATGAGCCAGGCAGCTTTTGGCTGGAAAAGAAAGGTGTCCTGGTGAGTAAGAGGCTCTGAGGCTGGAGGCTTCAGGGAGAGCAGCAGATGGATGATGATGTAGCGAGTACTGGTGCTCCCTGCCTCCCGCCGCCATCCGTCACACACTAATGATCGTGTCACACCTTCTCCCCGGGCGGTTCGCCACTTCTGCAGCGCTCAGCTCAAAAACTGGTAGCTCCGCTCAAGTCCCCCCCTCCACGGCCGTCGACTGAAAAGCCTGGAGACAGACTGCGCTCTGAGCCTCTCTATCGCCAATTCTTCACTTCTCTCTTTTTTTTCCCATTTCTTCTTTTCGCCCCTCATCACCTTTAAAGCCTCTGCAGACGGTTTCTCATCTCTCTTCATCTTCTGCTTCCCTCTCATCTCATTCATCTTATTTTCCTTGTAGAGCATCTGCTCCAGTCTCTTCCCTCGCCGTCTTCTTAGATGATCTGCTGTCTTTTTCTTTTACTGGTGTAAATTCGCAGACGCGTCCCTGAATGTCTGTTATTTTACATTCACATCCTCTTTGATCATAGTAATTAAAGGAGACGGGTTGGCTTTTCGTTGCCCCTCCCCTCTGTGAGGTCTAAGGTCAGGGTCTGTCACTTCGCAGCGCTCATGGAGCCGGCCTGTTTGGCTGAAGGACAGCTCAGCAAGAACTCGCCATCAGCACATCAGGGAGCCTGTGAAGTTTTGTCCTTCTGAGTGTTTATGCGTCTTTGAACCGTTTCTTCCTCCTCAGACTGTGGTAGACCACAGCACAAAGCCCGACACGGATCAGGATTGTGCTAACCATTCCAATTCAGATTTGAGAATATTGTATAGATTCATCTTTCTCTTTCATCTCTCCTTATATACAGTCTTGTGTGTAAAACATCAAACAATGCTCCAAAATTCTTATTTGCTCAATTTATCATCATATATGGCAAAGAAATGCAGCAAAACCTTGCATTCAAGAAACTGGAAGGTGAAATCTGTTTAGCATTTTTGTCTGTAAAATATGATCATTTAGATTCCCAATCTCTTTTTTTTTTCTTCATGTAATCAACAAATGAATGATTTCAGTACATAAGGAGCGAGGTCTCTCCTTAATTCATCATCACAAAGATCGATTGCATAACATGGCTAATATCACACACGACTACAAGTTTGTTATAACTTCAACTATCTGAAGAGCACAGGACATATTTCTGTAATTTTGCCACTTGAATTCCAACTGTGAATGGACGACGCAGCGTGCATGCAAACCAAGCCATGGCGACATCTCAGACTGACGTGCGTTGTCTCTTTGGGATGTCCATGGAAGGTAGAGAGCCCCTTGGTTGCACATGGACAACAATAGTCTTATTTCTTATTTCTAAAAAGTGCTGCCACTGTCTCCCGTTGGGTGTTAAATAACCATGTTATGGGACTCGGCATCCTCCGAGCTCGTTATTCTGTCCCAGGTGTTAAAGGCCTAAGTGTCCCCTTGAGCTGTGTGTTGCAGCAGAATTGGTCCCCACTGAACACAGTTGGCTCTTTAGAAAAGATGGTGGAATGCTGCTTCCTCGTGTGTGTGTGTGTGTGTGTGTGTTCGGTCTCAGCAATATTCTCACCACGGGGATCAGAGACTCGGCATTCTGGGAATATCAGCACTGCCGGATTGGATGATGCTCTCCTCCACAGCTGCTGTTTCTAAGAAAAGCTCGAGGACACGCTCAAACACACACACACACATGCACATACCAGACATGCGAGCTGCGCACACGTGAATACACACGCAAACCCCACATTCAAAAAGGGGCTTGTGTGTTGAAGTCGCTGACGCACACTTACAGTAATACAACATCTACTGTAGGGCGGCAATTAACTGTCACGCCAGGAGAGTGTTTGGGAAGTGTCGGCTGAAGTTGACAAACACGCAATCAGACGCACAAGCACAGCCTCTCCATGTCATTTCCAGCAGCTATGCTTTTATGCTCTAGCAAATGTTTGATGTGTGTGTTTGTGTGAAGCAGTGCAGTGGTGCATCTGTCGCACAAAAACTACTAACAGCTTTTTTCCCCCTTTTGTGCGTGTGTGTGTTTTTTTTTAATCTCTTCAGGCTGTTTTCTATTGACCAGTGAAGAGCCAGCAGAGAGAGGAACAGTAAAGAAAGGGAGCAGAGGTGAAGACGATAATTGCGTTTCTGGCTGTTCTGTGGGAACATGGGATATATGACCCCATCATTCACCTGTGAGGCTTGCCAGTAAACAATTCCACATTAGTGGGAACAAGGTACACAAATGCACACGCATCCAAAGAGACTCGTGCGAGTGCACGCAAAGATATATAGAAGCATAACATCTGGGTGGGCAGGTAAAACCCTGAGAGCCTCGATCGTGTGTTTCGCAGAAGGATGATGGAAGCGGTTGAACCGAGCGCAGATGTCCTTGTAAAACCCTGCGATGTGACATCATGTGACGCCCTCAGCTGCCCCTCCCCTCAGCCATGTCTGTCTCTCTGCAATCAGAAGGGGGGTGAAGACATTAAGAAGCTGGAACAGCCGGTAAGTGATGCTAAATGAACGCGTCTTGCATCCTCCCTGTTAACACTACTCACGTGCTTATGTTCTAATAATAAATTGTATTTTTTTTTTCCCCTGCAAAAACACTGTAAGCAGGCCCAACCAAAGAAAAAAGTCAAGGTAAGCTACAGTAGCCCTGCCTCTCATTATTCGTTGTTCAGAAATGTAGATTGCTCAATACTTTATGAATTTATAATATTGCTTGTGTGTGTGTGTAAGTCCAAAGGAAAGTTAGTGCGTAGTATGGCTGTCTGCGAGGAAACCTCCCCACTGGAGGACACCAAGGTAATAAACACTGGCATATCTTCATCAGTCATCACCTCCTTATCCTGATGACCAAAGTCAAATTACTCTTTATTTTCTACCATTTCAGGCATCTCCAGACGCAAACATCTCATCAGGCTGCCATGACAACAAAAGAACTTCCTGCAAGGAGGAAGAGCAGGAGAGGAGCACAGATCCAAAGAAAGATTCACTGTCCAAAGGTGTGTGTGTGTGTGAGTGTGTGTGTGGGAGCGGCTGATATTTTATAAAAGAGAGGAAGGAAGCAAATAAAATGTAAAATGTAATAAAATGTGATTGCCTGCCGCTGCTTTGATGCAGTTCTCCAGGGATGCTGGATATTGCGGTGTGGTTTGTCTTTTTGTGTATAGTAATAGATCCTGCCTTCTCTTGGTTCTGTCAGAGTCCAGCGTGGAGTACACCGACTCCACCGGCATAGATCTGCACCAGTTCATCGTGGACACCCTCAACAGCAACCCCAGAGACCGTATGATGCTGCTTAAACTGGAGCAGGACATGATCATCTTCATCACCAGTGACAGGTGTGTGTGTGTGTGTTTGTGTGAAGGAGAGCTGTAACCTTCAGTTTTCCCTCAGCCATATCCCTGTTTAATGTGCAGACATAAAATGTGTATGAATGATAAATCCTATTAAAGTTTTATCATGGCTGCAGTTTGTGTTTTCTGCTTATATAAATGATAATTCCGTTCTTACAGTTTATTTATTCCACCGATCAATACACGGAGCCAGTCATATCAGCGCAGGGGTGTTTGAGCCACAAGAAATGAATATGTTTAACTCTGATCTTTGTCCTCGTCTTTCCTTTTGTTTCTTTTGTCCTCCGTTCTCTCTGCTTTCGCTCTCGCCCCTGTTTCTATGTCAGTCCCTTTAAGAAGTTCCCTCACATGTCGTCCTACCACCGCATGCTGGTCCACCGGGTGGCGGCCTACTTTGGCATGGAGCACAACGTAGACCAGACAGGCAAGTCTGTGATCATCAACAGGACCAGCAGCACACGCATGTAAGCACAAATAAGCTTCCCGTGTGCGTTTCCACCTAGATCCTTACCCTTTAGCGTGACATAATATCAGTCATGTTTGTCTCCAAAAGACCAGACCAGCGTTTTCTGGATATGGTGAGTAAGGACAAGACTGAAGAGATCCACCAGTGGAAAATAATTCTGAAGAGGGACAACAGTTTGGACGACCAGGTCGGACTGCCCTCTCTCTGCGATTCTCCCCATAATTAACATTGATCTCATTCTATCTGTCTTTTGATCCGGCGTCCTTTCTCTCCCGAACAGAACCGCCTTCACCTTTTACGGGAAAAGCAGAGCAAGTCGATGGAGGAGAGAGAAGAGGAGTACCAAAGAGCGCGAGAGCGGATCTTTAACAAAGAGGTGAGAGGCAGCAGACACAGAAAACCAACCAGACATGACGGAGACCGGGAAGCTTCTAACCAATGTCTCCGCTGTACTTTTACAGCCGCTCTGCACTCAGGAGAGCACCTTTGCAGAAACCAGGTACCCTTGCCTGCAGTGTTTTTTTTTTCTTTTCTTTTTTTTCTTCTTCTGTGTGCCTTTTTGGGCTTATATTTGGATGAGAACATTAATATATGTCTGTGTGTGTGCTGTGCAGGGATGTGGAGGAGTACAATCCATACGCAGAAACCCAGAGGAGAAGGCAGCTCTTCAGGTGAAACTCTGCACACACGCAGTCATTTATCATCTTAATCTGGTCAGCCTGGCTACTGCAGAGCCTTTTCAGAATCTGCAGCGGAAACATAAAGAAGGCCTAGATTGTTATTTGATTCCTTTGTGCGTTTCAGGGTTTAGTTTTCCTGGGTGCATCAGAAGTCTTTATTGATAGTTTTGGTGAATTAATGCGTGATCAAACCTTCAGACCTCCATTATGTGTCGCATATAAGCAGGTGTGGGAGCGGTTAATAAGGCTGTATGATGCTTCTGTGTGTTCCTCACAGGGGGAGCCGAGACAGCTCAGGCTCCAGCTGGACAGGCAGCAGCAGACAGAGCAGCACTGACACCGACTGTTGCTATGGCAGCGACCCTCGACCCTGGAGCAGCACTGACTCTGATTCCTCCTATCAATGGACAAGTCCCACACTGAAGCCTCGCCAACCTGCCAGCCACACCTGGGATACAAGAGGTTTATTTATTTTTTTAAACTTTTAGAATAACATTTTAAAAACTTTTTTTTTTTTTTTTAACATTTCTTGCATCACACCACAAAGGTGTGAATTTACTTCTCCAGGATGAGACAGCTCACTTCTCTGTACCTGTGTGCACGCAAACTTATGCATCGGTGTCATCACCACACACACACACACACCATGCTTTCACTGTTTATAAATTATCAGCTCTTTATTCGGTAGCATCTAATTAACAAAAATCAGTTGAAGTTCTTCTGGTGTGAAAATTGAACCCGGTCCATGAATTTTCACACCATAGCTGTAAATTTTCACACAACACCTCCAGTCTTCACATATTCAAGAAAAAAGTCATTAATGCTGAAGGGTGACATACAGTTAGTTTTGAGCACAGATGGGGAGGATGTGTTTCTTTTGTCAGATTCTCATTTTAAACGTAACTCTCTCTTTTGTCTTATTTCTTCTTCTTCTACCCGTTCCTCCCAGGCTCCATCACGTTTTACAGACTGCCACCCACTTGTCCTCACCCATCTCCTCCTCCCATCACAGAGGAGGCAGCTCAGAACTCTGCCTACATCATGGAGAATGGGATCCCTCCAGGGAGCATCTTACTGAACCCACTCACTGGTACATGAAACACACACGTGCACCAGTTTTCAGCGATGTCACACACATTTATCAAGCTCAACCTTCAACCTCTTAGGCCAACCTTACTTCAACCCCGACGGGACCCCTGCTGTGTACAATCCTCCCGACAATCAACAGCCAATCAGGAGCCAGACTCAGCTGCAGGGCTCCCCCCCACAGCTGCCACAGCAGCAGCAGGTAGTGTACTTCACATGCCAGATTATGCTCACAGTTACTTACACACTCATCACCGTACGTGTCTTTATCTCTGTCTCAATATGCGTGTGTCTCTCTCAGGTGGTTCAGTACTCGTCTGTCTCTTACACAGCTCCACAGATGTTGCCTGTCACTCCCTCACAGCCATATTCAACAGTATGTATCGCTTCGTGACTGCTGTGTGTTTCCAGTGTGTGTTGGTGTGCGAGGGCATCCGCATGTGCCTGCTGACCTCAGACTCTCTCCACCAACAGATTGAAGATCTCTCCTCGCAGTTTGCGCATGTGGCGGTGAACTGTCAATCAATGGGAACCGCCCCCTCCGTATACCCTCCCAGTCAAGGTTGCATCGGTGCGGCTCCACCCCCTCCAAACCCCTCCACCTGCTGCCAGCCCTCATCTCAAGTAAAGACATGCATACCGATTTTCTTACGATTGTAGCTTGAAAGTGTCATTCTTTTTTTTTTTTGAAGATAAGAGTTTAATGGTAATAACATCATCCTGTAGGTGCCTGTGTATTACTACGGCCAGTATCCTACCTCAGCTCAGCATGGATGCAGGCCGGTCTCTCCTAGCCAGCACATCCACAGCCAAACAGCACAACAAACAGGTACTTTCTGCCTGGATGTGTGTGT
>JAOWBL010000003.1:8855437-8870222 GCA_028564865.1 Zenarchopterus dispar | reverse complement strand
CCATCAAGAACACAGAGCTGAGCTTCAAGCTGGGAGAGGAATTTGACGAGACCACCGCAGATGACAGGAAGGTTAAGGTGAGAGGTGAAAGTCCAGCTTACACAGACAGAAGACTCTTACAGAAGATCAACTTTCACAGGCAAAACTTTGGATCGTCTTTGAGGATCAGACAGTAAAAAGGCTGTTTACTGTAGGTCATATTAGTTTTTTAAATACTTTTTGACCTGTTTATGAGGTAAAAATGCAGTAAACATGACAAAACAATAATTCTAGTCTTTTTTTCCTACTTTTGGCTGTTTCCTGTATTTGGTGACATGCTGCACGGACACCAAGTCCTATGAGGTTTGCGACAAAGAAACAACAGCAGGTCCTTCACATTTCATATGGAGGACGAATCAGAATCTCTTAATAAAGAGGCAGCATAGTATACATAAGGATTTGCTTTAAGCTGTAAATGAGTAATAAATCTAATACTCTGAGCTGACGCGTAATCCTTAAACATCTGTGGTGCTACGCTTTAACTTTCACCTTCTTCTTTGCTTCTTCATTTGATTATACCTCATAAATTTAAGCATGACCACGTTCTGAAAAGTCTGGATTCAACGGATGATACAGGCTGAAGATGAAGGCAGAACAGTACGCTGGGTGGATCGTCGGAGGCTAAATTCATCATAGTAGGCCTAAGAGCAGTATTACAGTGTTAGGGCTGGCTTTTGTTATCATGAATTAAATATCTTCTCAGGCAGAGCTTTGACTTTAAACCAGAAAATGAACTAACAACTTCGACTCTTTGGCGGAGGGCTGGGCTCGTAGAGGTGGGATCGGATCAGGAAGAAATGGAGATTTTAACCCACTTGGTCCTCAGCAACCTAGTCTTTTCTAAATTTGAGCGTACAGTAGGGTACGTGTCAAGAAAAAAAAAACAAACTTAAAACGTTTACCAGTGACTGTTGGTATACGTCATGTGTGTACACTAAGGTGCATCAGCCTCATCCAACTGTGTTTCTTACTTTCAGTCCATAGTGACAATAGAAGATGGCAAGATGGTACACATACAGAAGTGGGATGGCAAAGAAACCAGTTTGGTCAGAGAAGTGAGCGGAAACAACCTCACACTGGTCAGTGTCGTCAACTTCACTAGTTTAAGACCTGCACGAGAGCATTTCTTATGTTTCAACTCTCTTTTTCTCTCTCTTCTAGACACTTAAAATGGGAGAAGTTGTCTGCACACGTCGCTACGAGAAGGCAGAGTAATACCCAACAACGAGTCCCCACCGCAACACCCACTCACATCAGCTAAAGCCCCAAAAAACTCACTAATACCATTTAAACACTGGCCAAGCAAACTCCTCTTTTATAGAGCTGCTAGTTCCCCTCAGTGTTGTTTCTAATTGTACTTTCAGTGTTAATATAACTACTGACGGTGACCTCCTGCCTCCCAGGTCTTTCTTTGTGTCCTTTCTTCTTCTGTTAGAAATAAAACCACTGAATAAATTCCAATGATGTACTATTTTTCTTTTTTTCTTAAAAAAAATTAAAGCTGCAGGTCTTTCCTTTTTTTTTGTTTTTTGAAAAACGTGTTTTGCATGAGGCCTAAGAGTGTTGGAATCTGTTGGGATCCCTGTTAAAATCTGAAAAGTTTGAAATAAAAGCGTTACAAACTTACAAATGGCTTGTTCTGTGTGTTTTTGAGCTCGAATCTTGAAGCGTAACTGTTGCCAGCAGGTACCCAGAGTGCACAGTTAGCTGTGCACACAAGCAACGCAGGGGATTTACACGGACCCATCCATCCATCGAGTTTTTAGACGGATTCAGGCTCGTTGGACGTCTGCTTGAGCGTATCGCTGTCACTGAGTGATGGAGGCCGGCTCCGTCTTTGTGTACATACAAGGGTTTATCTTGCTTTGGCTACACAAAGGGAAAGTTTGAAGCGTGTGCTAGTTGTGTGGGTGACGTTATGTCCCGCACTTATGAATTAGGTGTGACCTTCTAAATCGGTATCATTCCCTCCCGTGTCATGTGGTACGAGCTCACTGCCAACTGGAGGTAAGGTTAAAGGGTGGAAGGGCCTGAGGGGACACTGTCCACCTCCTGCCTGCCACCAACTCCTTAAGTTACACTGATCCAAAAATGTTGTAAGCGAGTTTACATGGTCTAATGGAGATCAGGAACGTTGTGTCATAAACTATGTGCCTTTAGCTGTTGATGGAAATTTACACACATTTGTCATGGACTTGAAACGCTGAAGCAAAATTGAAACAATCCACCTTTCTTATAGCAGCATCGCTCCAATTCACAAGAAAAGCCATCTCGAGGTGCTTTACACAGAAAACAAGTCAAAGACAGCATATTTGAATACAATCTAATAGAGTTGAGGTTCAAAGATTATTTATATACAAATTAATAAAACCAGCTAAGGAACCCAGACTGCATCAAATAGTGAATCCAGAACCAAACCCACTGGTCGAAGTTGGACATATCTACCTCTGAGGCCCAAAGAGAACGATATTAGCTGGACTAATAATGTCATATACATACAAAAGATTGAGGAAAGAGTCCAGTTTGTTGTTAAAGGGGTCCCAGTAGTCTAACTAAAGCCTCAACTATTAGCTTTATTAAAAAGGAACATTTTAAGGCTAATTTTACAAAAGGTAGAAACCACATTTTTATTTTCCAGACACCAACTGGAAGCTGGTTCAACAAGTGACAAGTCTGATCTGCCTCCTATTTTAACTTTTGGAAACTCGTAATAGGTCGCTGAGGACCCAAATGCAGGAGATTGAAGTGGTAGAAGCACAAATAAACCCTTTTCATTTAAAAAAAAAAAGAAAAACGTAGCATGGGCAGGAAACTCCAAAGAAAATTCAAATGAGAATCAAACCACAAAGAGCACACAGGAACACAAACTGACCAATAGGCAGGATACAGAACATGAAAAAAGGGAGGGTTTGACAATTTATAAAAGCAGGGCTGACGAGATCCAGGTGTGCACCATGGTGTGCACAATCAGATCGATAGGAAAGGGAAGTCAAATAAAAACTAAACACACGATGATGCAGATTTTCCAAACAAAACAGAAAATAAGTTAAACACAAACCCAAACTAGGAAATTAAAGAGGAAAAAAAAAAGGGCACAAAATGGGAAGTCCCAAACTCAACAGAAACCCGAGAGCAAGGAGATGATATAAAAATATAAGTTAATTGAAGTCAGAAGGAGCTGAAGTTGTCTATCCTAGATTTAAGAGGAAACCAGTGAACTGGAGCTGAGGTTGGAGAAACATGATTTATCCTAGTAATCGATCGAATCTGAACTCTCGCTGCAGCATTTTGGAACTTTTCAAGAAAATCATTTATAGGTAAAAGGCCATTTAATCGATTTGCAACAGATTGGTGGTACAGCACTCCTGGATCAAGACAAAGTTTTTTAATTAAAGGTTTAATAACACCAGTCTTAAAAGCCTGAGGCGCCTATCATTAAAGATAGCTTGATTATATCAGTTAAAGGAAATACCTTCTTAGTCTGGTTGGGATGGGCTCAGAGACATGTTCACTGATAGAGAGACAACACTCTACAGGAAGAGAGAGAACAGATCAAACTTCTTGAGGATGCTCAGGGATTGATAAAATATTAAAGTTTTATTGAACTGAATTGAAGTCATACATTCATCACACAGCCTCACAAAGGTCACAAGGTGGAGTCACCAGGTGAGAAGTCGGGTACAGCTGGAGGATTGGTGAATTGTTTAGGCTTAAATGCAGCGGAAACCTGACGTTTAGATAAATACTATATATTTGTGGGGCCACTGTGGATCATCTGTGGCTGTAGAGAATCATTTACCAGTCAACAGGTTGGTGGTTCGATTTCTGATCTGGTATTCCCCGTGTGAAGGAGTCCTTGAGCGTGATCCAAAACCTGGACTTTCCATGGATGCATCTGTGTGTGCATGATGCAAAAATCACTGTACAGGCTAAAAAATAAAAAAAAAATTACATTGACTAAGAGTTTGTTTTGTTTGAATGGATGAATGTGGTCGAGTAGTGTGGTTAACAGGCCTAGAAAAGTGCTACACTGAATTACCACTGTAAGAGGGTTAAGCTCAAGACTTTTGTAAGGTCTTTGCAAAAGCTGTATTTTTGCCCGCTTTATTCATTTCACAACCAGCACTGATTTGATCATTGTGACTAGACAACTCAATTTTCTTGTCAAAATCTCCTCCAAATGACTCTTTCATTCTTCACTGAATCATGAAAACCTCAGGGGGAGCTCGGGTCTTTGATTTAGGAGCCAGGGGCTTCTGTTTTGGACAGCAGCCTCTCTGTTCATGGCCATGTCAAACTCAGTTGTCTGTGACACTGGTTTTCAGCTTCTAATTCACAGAAAACTTGAGCCGTGACGGTTGCAGTGTTGTTCCTCATCATTTGAAGCTATTTTCTGGTAACTGCTCGAGGAAATTGGCTACCCCTCCCAATAATTTGTACTTGCATACAGTGGTTTAAGCTATGCTCCTGGAGCTAGCAGCTGTTCAAAAATAGCCCAAATAAAGTTTCCAGGTTTATGGAAAAATTTGATCTTTTTTCTCACAAGTGCACTGAGCTCTGTGGACTATCCCACTGTGGCAACTGAACATCTATCCACTGAGTGGTGTCAAGCAAATCCCTTTTGTGTGAACACAGGTGAGTGCTGCAGTCACAGAAAGTCATAACAACAAATGAGAGAAATAGCCTTCATGAGCCTCGGTGGTATCGCTTTAAAGCCTGACATATAAAAATAATACACACGAAACCTGAGTATTTTTATTTGAAGTCGTTTATTTTACATTGAAACTAAAAACGTGCATAATTTTACCTTTAACAGTCTAGATAATTTCCAAGTTGCACACAAGCCGTTACCTGACCTTTCATCTTCCTTTTTTAAGTTTAACACCACTTTACAAGCATTCCTATGATTGATTATTTACTTTAAAACAGCTGTAGAAATATCACATAAAAACAGATTCCATATCTGTTCATTAAAAAAAAAAAATCAGATTTCATATCAGTCTAATGCCTAATTAATCGAAACAACTCAGAAACCTACATGGTTTGCTGCAACCCAAATTATCAGTTGTGATTGAAACTGCTTTCAAAGTAACTGCAGAAATAAAACATTAGGTATTTATTTGGATTGCACAAGCTCAGTGTCATGCTACAATGCACATCTATCTGGTGCAAACAAGGCAGATGACAGAGCAACGGGAGATTAAGAAGATTGTTGAGAACCAAGTGGATGCCTGTGGGTTAGACTGGAATTGTTTCAAACTTCTGCATCTGGAAGTAATCTTTCACTCCCCGATCTCACAAGCAGAAGCTTGAAACTAGGTCAACGCAGCACAACAGAAACAGGATTTTGACTCACTGAAACTACTTTAACTGCTATCGAATACGATCTCCTGCAACTTTGATCTACAGGGAAACTACCTGCAATCTTCATTGAGTAACTTCCTGCACTGGAGGTGCAATACCTGAAAACATTAACTGAAAGTGACCTCAAGTTGGACCCGTGTTTGTTTTGTTCGCTGAAGGACTCACCAGCATCACGCCTTCAAGGTCCTTGAACAAAGAAGTCAAGAGGCGTTACCTTCACAAATACAAACAGCTTTAATGGCGTTAACATGCAGGATGAGGGCTGTGTGGCCCGTGAGGTGTCCCCCTGGAGGTTAGGCATACAAACACATGCATGTACAATAACCTGCACACACAAGCACACAATATCAGGAAGTCACCACGTTATGAGAATCCTGTTACGCTCACTTGTGCTGCATTACATTTCCTGTTTGTGTCTCTACTATTTCCTTTGTGTGTTGTGTGTGTAAGCGTGTGGCGGCTTTTCTCTCTCATGTCTTCTTAATGGATTTCCCAGAGCATCAGAAACCAGATAGCCGTAAACAATATCTGGATTTCCAAAGGGGTCGCCACATGCTACCATATGGCTTACACATATGACATTACACAAGATGTGCAGCCTCCTCCTGCTCTGAGAGAAGCAGAGGTTACCTCAGGACAAATGGGGATAGTCACATGACTTTCCCGCTTTTTTTTTTTTTTTTTTAACTTTTCTCTGCGTTTTTAAATGGTACAGTTAAGGTAGCAAAAGAAGAATTGTCCATAACTTAAACCTTTCTAAAGATTAGCTGTTGGCTTGTGAACATTTATGAATGAAAGTCTGTTGTGACCCACTTGTCTTGTGTGGATGTGTTTGAAAGCTGCAGTGTGTGTGTGTGTGTGTGTGTGTGTGCGGTTATTCGGATGTCTCAGCTGTGTTTGTGTGACTTGTGCTTTTTGTGTTTCTTCTTCTTTTTGTCCTCTCTTTCATGAGTGCTGTCATGGCGCCTTTTCTTGGATTTACACTCATTGCTGCTGCTGCTGTCACTCTCTGACTCTTTTCTCTCTCTCTTCTTTTTCTTCTTCATTTTCTTTTCCTGAAAAATAAACATGTATACATATAATTAAAAAAAAATTGAAAACTTGTTATGTTACACAACTCCAGACTTGCAGGTAGTGCTGAAGACAACGTCAACAAAAGTGTACCATTCAAAGCTTACAGTAAAGGTAACGGAAGGTAACAGAAAAAAAAAAAAACTCAAGTGAGAGCCACATAAGTCTCAACAATCACATTCTCACCTTCTTTTTTTTCTTTTTGTCTGGGTCTTGCTGCTGTGTAGTTGTGGAGGTTTTTTGCAGCTGTGGCTCTTCATCGTCCTCTTCAGGCAAAAGAGCATACTGCAAGCCCGGAGCAGAGAAGCAGTCCTTTGTAAAGTGACCTGACAGAACAGATGACTTATTAGCACCTGCAGGACAAACTTAAGAGTGATTTCAAGGCAATTAACCGATAGGATCAAGTGTGAATTAAAGGCAGCCTTTGTGTCTGGTTTTTTTAAGATTTGACAGTTGTGTTAGTCATGTTGGTGCCGTACCCTTGCAGCCGCACTTTGCACACGTTGTGTTGAGCACGGCCTCCAGTGTGATCCTGTTACTGCTTTGATCTCTAAACTGTCTTCGTCGTCTGGCATCCTGGCTGCAGATACACAAAGATAATGATGGCACATTCATACACAGACACACACACACACTTAAACACACAAAGAAAACTCCATGCTCTTACTCTGCCATGACATTATTGGGGTCCAAGTCCCGCCCTGTTCCCTGATTGACAGCTTTCATGGAAAAGGACAACTTCACCTTGTCACCCTGAATCTGAAAGGGAGAGGACAGAGATGCAAATCGTCCTGCTCTGACAGCTGAAGTACGTATGCTACTGCAAAGGAGTGCTCTGCATATGGACGTGTACTGTTACCTCTCGACCGATGACTTTAATCCACACCTGTTCCCCGACATCCACAATCTCTGAGGCATTCTCAACCCTGGAGGCGGACATCTCGCTCACATGTACCAAACCTGCACATGTTAAGGTTAAACTCTATCAATATAGTTCCTGTTGTCTACCAAGAACAAAATAAAAAAGAGCAAAAATTGATTTTTGGTGAAGCTGAAGCTGAAAAGGTAAAGTATCAAACTTTGAGTTCATTCTAAAGTAAAAAAAAAAAACAATAAATCTAACTACAGTTAGATTAATTAATTTAATGAATGGTCTCTCAGTACATCCAGTTTGGACTTCACTTAAGTACCACATTTTGATCACTTTGCCTTCTAGCGTTGAAAATTAGCAGCTGCTATTTAACTCCACATGTAGGCCAAGGGCGACTGTAGTCCAGGCGTAATAAATCACCCTTCATCATCAAAGAGTGAACACGTAGTGTAAATTTAGACATGACACATCCCTCTTCATCAGTCTGTCCCACTTCTTAACAATACAGCCTTGTCTCAACGTCTGACATTCCTCACTGTACGTTAACCTCTACTGCAAAGTTGTTATAATAACTTATGCAAAACGTAAGCTATGACTATGAAAATCAAGAAAAATATGCACATTATTAATGTAAATCTTTTTGTAAAAAATTTGAAATCTTCATGTAATGGTCTCATCTGTGCCTTGTTCATGAGATTCCACTTTTTAAAATCTAGTATACTTCTTGCCCCTCTTATGCAGTAGTTCTTTCTATTGCTATAATCCATCTTTTTTTATTTCCTTCTTTGTGACTGTCTTTTTAAATAACCACAAGCTTTTAAATTTCAGTCCACCTTCTTTCTTGTATCCTGGCAATCGAACAAAGGCTCCGTAGGTTTGCACCGAAACCACTTCTCCCTTGGCAATGCTGTACAATGGTGGTAGACCGTCCAGCCCAGCCGGCTCTCGCCCTGGACTACCACGGTTGGACATTGTTTTAACTGAAGTAGACCACCAGCATCAATTACATGACCTGATGACAAAAATAGATACATAAATCAAACAATTAAACTGACATTTAAAAGGCTAAAATCCTAAAAAAGATTTGTTGGGTGTTTTGAAGTTGAAGTGATTTTTTTTATCTTCTTGCAAAACTTTTGTCTTGCAAAAATTCATGCCCCAAGCATTAGCACAGTCACAATGAGCCCAAAACAAACAAACAAACAAACAAAAAATGCCCAAGGAGGGCAGAAATGTTCCAAAACAGGGGTAGGCATGCATATGACGACACTGCACTTTTAATGTGAATAAAGTAAATGGTTGTAATCCTAATTCAGTGATAACAATAATAATAAAACGTATTGTATTTTTCCTAAAGTTGAATCTTAACTCTGCAGAATAATTAAAATGTTTAGTTTGTCACTTGAAGACTGTTTTCATTGATGAAAACGTCTCCCTAGTGAGCGAAAATCACCTGGGCATAACAACAGGATTGGCACTGTACAAACAGCATTATGATCTGTTTGGGTCAAACATTCACTACATACAAGTTTGACGTTTAGACTTGACGGATTTAATTTTGTTTTATGCTCATCTATCTAATCTTGGCTAAGAGTCTTAAGATCTTCATTAGAAGATTCAAATCAGATATATTCCGCTGCGACATGGAGGACTTAATCTATGTTGCTGGCTGAGTGGGTAAATTCAGAGGATATTAATGTGGACTGAAAAGAAAAATAAATAAAAAATCACTTTGCATCTCCTGTGATGAACTAAGAGGTGCAGAGACACTGGGCGCTCTATCAGCTACATGAAAACATGATCTTCTACTTATCCAGCTAAGCTAAATAGACCGCTAACGCACAAGCAGGAAAATGTAAATAAACGTAATGCAAATTTAAAGACGTGAGTGCATTTATTTCTCCAAATTTTAAAGATTAAAAAATTAAAATCAAACGATGATTACCTTTCGAGTTAACTTAACAGATGGCCGTTGTTTTTCCGGTTCAGCTCATCCAATAAGCCAATCAACGCAGTCGGAGTAAATTTCCACCAATCACGTTCGTCGCAGCCACCGGAAGTACTCCAGTCTGTGCTCTTCGTTGGTGCGTCGTTGGTGCTGGTGTCTCTTTCGTCGTTCCTAATGAAATACTTTCATTCATTTTTAAAAAATTTGCTTTGAAGTATTACTTTGTTTTTTCCCCCTCAACTGAGTCGGAATGATTGAACCTAAGAAGAGAGTTGGAGACATGGCGGTGGTTCCTACCGCCGTGAAGCGGCCCCGGACGGAGCTAGTGGCGGCGGCTCAGTCCCAGCAGCTCGTGGCCTCGGTAGGAACTAGAGACCGCGATCTCCCGGAAAGTGTCTGAACCGTCCTGCCAGATTAATATTTACCCACCGTACATTAACCGAGCAAAAAAGGTTGTTCTCATGTTCGTAAATAAGACAGCTGGATGGGTTTTAGGGGGGAAAAGAAACGGGAAAAACACAGTGGTGTACTCTATCACATCTAGCAAACTTAAATAGTAAAATAATTGACATTATTTATGTTATTGTAAATATGTGTAGCCAACTATTCGCTTGATGACCGTTGATTTAGACTTCTGACACCCTAAACAGGAACTAGCAGGCTCTAGTAAACAATGGTTGTTTGGATTAATTGTGTTTTTATGTGGGAAAGTCTTCTTTTTTTCGGCTGCTCCCTTCAGGAGTCGCCACAGCAAGTCATCCATCTCCATCTAACCCTTTCTTTGGCATCCTCCTTTCTGACATCAACCACTCTCATGTCCTCCTTCACTACATCCATATTCCGCCTCTTCGGTCTTCCTCTAGGCCTCCTGCCTGGCAATTCCCACCTTAACATCCTTTTTTATTACTTTTTTAAAAATCACTATTCCTCCTCTGTAGATCTCCAAACCACCTCAGTCTGGCCTCTCAAAGTATTCTGGTTATGTGTTTGAAAACATCTGTTATACTTTCAGGTTGGATGTAATCTGGTTATGAAAAACCAGGATATTTCTACTTGCAGTATTCTGGTGTGAATTAGATTACTGTCGCGTTAAAGGTGTGAGTGTTTGCTGCCTTGTAATTTGATTAGGCTGTGATAAAACTGTTTCTTTGTTGATGCATCTAAAAATACTTCTTTACGTGTTTGAGTTAGATAATTACCATTAGTACAGATGTTCAGTGTAGTACTTTTTAAAAAATCTGAAAACTCATGATAATAGTAATTGACTTGTTAATCCTTGATTGTGTGGAGGAAAACATGTAGCAACAAATTAGTGTGTTTATGTGAGGCAGCTTTTACACATCGTTTTTGTTTTATGTAGTTTATACGTTCCTTTAAGTAAAAAAAATAAATGTGTCCATAGATTTCAGCTTATAAACCTTTCTGGGTGCTGCACTGAAATTAAAATTAGACACAACTACACACACACAATCAGAAACATGGATGCTAAGATAATTATGCAGTCAGAAATGTGATCAACCACGGTTCCCGTGATCTATGTGAGCATCATATCCTGGAAAAAATGTGTCATTCCTCCATTTTTCACAGACTTAGTTGTAGGATAGCTCCAAGAAAAACACTGACACTGGTGTAGTGACACAACAGAGCCCACAACCTTACTGAGAGGATTGTATTGATTCCCCCCTCCCTTAATTTGTAGCCTCACTGTATCTGCATCTTGGATTTCACTCGGGCTTGACCTCTGAGTCAGACAGTTACTGTACTGATCCCTGACATGTTTCCCACAGGGCCCTCCACGGACCTCCAGCCTCACGGCTCCCATCATGCTGATGGCTGGTCATGAGGGTGAGGTCTACTGCTGCAAGTTTCACCCCAATGGAGCCACTCTGGCCTCCTCGGGATTTGACAGACTCATATGTAAGTTGTTTACTATTGCAACCAATCTAGTTGGCAGTTGTTTAAGTTCCTTTGACTAAAGCATGTCTTTGCTGTAGTGTTGTGGAACGTGTATGGAGAGTGTGAGAATTACGCCACCCTGAAGGGCCACAGTGGAGCAGTGATGGAACTGCATTACAACACAGATGGCAGGTATGGGTGACTGCTGAAGATGTAAAAGATGATCTATGCACTTATCTTAACAAAAACATCTTGTGAGCAATATCTTCAACCTGTTTATGTTATGATGGTATTGGACTTTGTCAGAACTGTGAGTATGTTGGGGCGTGTGAGTTAATTCACCAATACATTAGACCGCCTTTGTTCTGCTACGTTATCCTGGATTTTATTCTTATGTTATTCACATTGTCTGTATGTTATCAGCTAGTTGAGATCACTAGCGAGGCACTAATTCCTCAGCCCCTGCTACTTCACTCACAGTTGAATCTCGCAACTTGACATGGTATTTCTGCATATTTCAGCATGTTGTTCTCAGCGAGCACCGATAAGACCGTAGGTGTCTGGGACAGTGAAACGGGTGAGCGGATCAAGCGTCTTAAGGGCCACACTTCCTTTGTTAACACCTGCTACCCGGCCCGCCGAGGGCCCCAACTGGTCTGCACCGGCAGTGACGATGGCACAGTTAAGGTGAGATATTTCTGAGTAATATACTTACTTGAAGTCTCTTAGCCTTGTTTCAACATGATTTTTAAGTGAGTCTGATGAGAGATCATTTGCTGTTCACACTTTTTGCCCCAGTTGTAGACTTGGATCATAAATTTGGATTATGTCCTTTAAAATATGAAATCTTCTGATATGTTTTTGACTGCGCTATAGCTGTGGGACATCCGCAAAAAGGGGGCCATCCACACTTTCCAGAACACCTACCAGGTACTGGCTGTGACATTTAATGACACCAGTGATCAGATCCTGTCTGGAGGCATCGACAATGACATCAAGGTAAATGCTGTATGTTGGTTGAAAGTTAGACAGAAAATGCTCTGAGAAATTTAGATTTGCTGCTTAAGCTGGTATTGAAAAGAAGAGCATGCTGGTTACATGAGACAAACCAAAAATGAATTCAGTAATGTCCACGGTGGTGTAGTGGTTAACAGAAGTGCAAACAGTTTCCAGTTTATATTATAGCAGGGGTCTCTGCATGGAGTTTGAATGTTCTCTCTGTGTTTATGTGGGTTTTCTTCAGGTCCTCCAGCTTAATCTCAGGGTCCAAAACAACAGGCAGGTTAAAAGTAGCTGTGATCCTAAAATGATTGTGGGAGTGAGTTTTAAGTGTACACTTGTGATTCTCGTTTGGCCCTGCGATGGTCTGGTGACCTCTCGGTGTGCGCCACCTCTTACCTGATGGCAGCTGGGATGAGCTCCAGCCCTGAATATGATTAAAGCAGGTCTAGAAAAGTAATGACTGAGCGTATTGGCACGTTGTTTTAAACCATCTGGGGAAAGATTTGACTGAGATTTTGTAGGTCTGCCACCTTCAGAGCCAAAAGTTTGGAATTTCATTGGTTGAATTCAGTGATAACTCCTAGTTTACCTCAGGATGGGAAACTGGGATCTCTGTGTTTCAGCTTGTGTAAACCAGCTATCACGATGATGTTTTTGGTCTTCTGTCAACTCCAAAAACAATTGTGGCAGCTTCTGAAATGGCTGCACATCTGCCAGTACACACCAGCTGCAGCTCTCTAAATAAGAGTTACTACGTCCTTGTGAGAAAGTCCCTTCAGAGCTTTTTTGTCCTGTGCAGGTCTGGGATCTGCGACAGAATAAGCTGATCTACAACATGCACGGCCATGGTGACTCAGTAACTGGACTCAGCCTGAGCTCTGAGGGATCATACCTCCTGTCAAACTCCATGGACAACACAGGTAACACTGGCTCTTATTTGACTTAAAACAGTGAGCGTGGCTGAATCCTGTTCTTGACACCTTCGTGCATTTCTGCGTAGTGCGAATTTGGGATGTGCGTCCGTTTGCTCCAAAGGAGAGATGTGTGAAGATTTTCCAAGGCAACATCCACAACTTTGAAAAGGTAAAAATATTATTTACTTGCAGTAAAAAGACTGATTGTACTTTACACCTTGAGAGATTTTATACATCTTATAAAGTATTACAAATGATTAAATATTTTAATATTGTTGCCTTTTTTTCTTTCTAAAATACCACCTTCTGAGTGTGAAGATGTTCTTGTTAAAACAATGGCTCATACAGACTTTGCCCGTAACTAATGCACTCTGTCACATCTCCGTGTTGTTCAGAACTTACTGAGGTGCTCCTGGTCTACTGATGGCAGTAAGATCGCTGCAGGCTCAGCTGATAGGTAAGACACAAACACACAAACATGGAGTGCATGAACCATCTATCTTTGGCCTTGGACCTTTTATGCATAAGGAAGTGTTAAAAAATTTTAAATAAAAAGAGAGGTAATAATACTGGGGGGGCATTTCGAGAATTCTTCTGTGGGTGAAAACTTAAATCGACACTGTCCATCTAGGTTGACATGTACAAAAATAAAGATTTATGTCTTGAATGGCATAAATGTAAAACGTTTTGTTTCTGTTTATGACAGTTTGAGTTAGTCATCACTGATTTGTGACAGGATTGCACGATGCTGACTGGAGTGGACATATCAGTAATGTTAAAAAAAACCCCATCACTTTATAAGTGTTTGAATAAATAAACTTGGAACCACTCTGAACACAAGTATTAGCATAATACAATAAGAATAGCTCATAACTTGGAGTTTTAGCAAGAACCTGGGCATTTTGCTCAAGTCCGAGCCAGTTCCTGTACAGCAATAAAGAAGGAATTACAATAGATAAAAGTTTTATGCATCAGTGTTTTAAAGAAGGGATCTAAAATGTCTGTTTGGGGACATATTAACCAGTTCTGGTCTGGTTTTAACCACGTACGGCAGCATAACAAGAATTAAATTAATCAAGTTGTTTCACTCGGCTCAGCTTTGCAGAGTGTGAGGAGTCACTTTTATCAACTACCTTGTTTTTGTTGACAGATTTGTGTACATTTGGGACACGACATCTCGTAGAATCCTGTACAAGCTGCCGGGTCACGCCGGCTCTGTTAATGAGGTGGTTTTCCATCCAGAGGAGCCTGTTGGTGAGTCACACAACTACTTTTTTTTTTTTTTTAATCAGATTAGGTTCTTTAAGACATAAATGGAGTGAAATGTCAAGAAAGTGATTTTCTTTTTTCTTTTATTTAAAGTGACCATGAGATGCTCATTGTTAGTCATCTGATTTTAATCTCTAGTTACTTGACAGTAACTTTGTGTACGGCATAAATCCAAAAGCTTGTAATTGTTCCAGGAAGACAAAGACAGAGTCACAGTTTAAGGACCTGTAAAGACCTGTTTTTCTTACCGTGAGAAAATGTCAGACTATGCAACTATCAACGTTTTTACATAATTCCAACACAAACTTTACTTTTCACTTGCAGTTAGTGGTGAGGTGTGTGTATATATATATATATATATATATATATATATATATATATATATATATATATATATATATATATATATAT